>ML800308.1:252420-262857 GCA_009831015.1 Picea engelmannii
TGAAGTTCAAGACTAAAATCAATCACAACTTAACCATAATTCATTCAAACATGAAGAATAATCTTGTAACGACAATAGGTATAACTTTCAAATTCGGACCTCTAATCCAACTATTAATTAAAATAACATCAGGAATTTATTAATCAAAATTCAACAGATCGTTATATCACAGGAGTATAGTATAATTATAAATTCTAAGGCTAACATTCACCCATATTACTTTTCCTGCCATAAAGGAGTTAGACTTAAACGACAATGGGTATAACCTTCAAATTTGGACCTCTAATCCAACTAATAATTAAAATAACATCAGGAATTTATTAATCAAAAATTCAATAAGGTAGGTAACCCAAGGAGGAATCATTTCTTAATCGTGAATTCCATTAGTGTTTGTTTTGTAACACTTCGAGTATGTAATTATGTGTATGGTCAATAAATTTTTGCAATATCTTTTAGATCTGGAGTGTATACAATTCCCCAAAACAAGGTAGGCGAGAAAGGTAAATCTTAAGCCAAAAATTAGTTTGTTTTACAACTAAGAGTGAGTTTTACAAGCTCGAAGCCTAAGCATACCATCTATTCAACTTCATAAAACAAGTTATTAAGTTTTTCTCATACCCTAGGTAAATCAAACTTAAGTCCATTCCAGGTCCACTAAAGGCCTTGTTTTTATAATGTAATTATAACATCATGGTAGTTGTAATGTGTAATTTAGGATCTAAGGTTCTAAGTTACACTCTACTTACCTTCAAGGGTAAAGTAAGGCAATTTAATATATTAATTAGTTAATTAGTTAATAATCGGTAAGTAAGAGAAATTAACTGAATGACAAGGAATTCCACCAACCGAATTCAACCAATACCCCTGCCTTTTAAACAGTAAAAATTACGCAACTCTATCAGGCTCCTACAATTGAATGACCAGGTGTGATGCCTTCGAATGCAGATCCGTGGATACTAAACTCAGAATGAAATCGCAGGTCAAGCAGAGAAGAAATTCCACAAAATAAATACTTACCTGGAAGACGATGAGTGGGAGTTATGACTGCACGGAGAGGTAGCTAGGGATCAATCTAATACAGAAGACCAGACAAGGCCTCAGAGAATGAGTAGCCAAGGTATGATCTGAAGATTCCTAAGTTATGACAGAGATAACACTCTATTACTCACAGAAACAAGAAAGATTTATTAACCCAAGCTTGAGCGCACAGGACGCAAGGACGGTGGATGAGAAGAACGCATCTGAATTGAAAACTTGTAAGGCAGGGATTCAGTGATCCATATGATTTAATGACAGAACCTTTGGTGAGAAAATCAATGCCAAAAATTGATTGAACATTCAAACACAAGATACAAAATTGGCTGACGGACATATTAATTTTTCAATTTAACGAAAGAGTACACACAGGGAAACAACTAAATTTTTCCAAATCTAAATAAATCGTCCGCTCGAACACAAAAAATGTAACTCGCAATGGCACTCATGATCTCAACCGCCCGGTCTGATACAAGGGTGGGGCGAATCTTGGCAGAATACCATGCTTAAATCAACTATATCCAATCCAACTTATGCACCAGGTAAGAGAATAATAGACTAACACCCCTACCATAACCGAAGGCGCAGAATCTGAAGTGGTTATCTCACGCTTGCGCTCTGTCCAGCTCCTGCTCGTTAACCATTGAGACATCACTGGTACCTCCCAGCCAACGCTAGGGTATTCTTCTTCCCACTTAGCCCCTCGAGCCACAAAGAGGCTATGCACAGAAACCAGAGAAAGCTAGCTCCCACTCACCTCGCAAGGTCGAGCTACCACTCTCTATCTGAGTTGGGTATCCCAACTCCTACAAGAAAAATCAGTCAAGAGTAAAATCCAGCAGCATAACCTTACGCATACAAGACGTGATCCATTCCTCTCCTCAGCCATTTCTTTTATAGAGTTTTCTTAGTGACTTGTTTCCAAAACGTGCATTAATTTATTTTTGTTCAATTTATTATTAGGTAAATTCTCCCCCATGCACTTGTCACCCAATCCCTTAGTTGCACCTAAAAGTGTTCTAAAAATGTTCCTCGATGTCCCTTTATTCCCTCACACTCCCTTAACTACTGACGCCTTTCTTAAAGCTTAGTTGAGTTCAAATTTGGAAAGTTCTTTAGACTAGATTCTCTTCTATGTTCCACATTCCTTTTGTATTTAAGTTTCCCCTTTTTGGTCTAAGTTCTAAAGTAGCAAGTTTTCCACAAAGCCAACAATTAATCTTTTAAATAATTTAGTCCTCCATTAATTTTTATGTTTGATTTTTCTTCACCCCCCTTTATTAATTGCTTAATTATTTTTTAGTTCTCATGTCCTACTTAGACCTAGGCTTTAAATTCAACTAGGCTCAGTGAAATTGTATTTAAGGGAAATTTTATAATTAATTTTTTTTTTAACTTTTACTCGAGCAACAATTATCTTAAGGCTGACCAGGTTAAAATGAGATATTGCTTTCTAGGTACCTAGGTTCATTGACTCACCAGTGTTAAAACCGCGACATGCCCTTCAAGACGCATTACGTGCTCCAAGAGTGTCACTCGTCTTTATTCATGTTTCATCTATGTGACGTGCCCTTCAAGACGCACTACGTTCTCCAAGGGTGCCACTCTCCTTTTGACCTTGTGGGAGACTAAGGGCCTCTAAGGAATAAGGACCCTGCCTTATTGTGCGCCCCTTAGAATATTCATGAGTGACTATCACAGTCTACCCTCGCGGCATTGTGGATCTCTCGAACTAGGTAATCATTAACCTACAGTTCGAGCCACGATGCAAATTCTAGTAGGTTGTGGCAGGGTTGTTGCCACTCCTCTCCCTCAATATCTCTAGTTGTCGTGCGTGAACTCTTTACTCCAAATGTGAGTTTGTTTAGCAAGTTATCGTCAGCATGCATCCATCAACAAAACATGTCAGCGATCCAAAATCAACATCATAATATACCAATCATATGTCACATATGAAATAACAAAAATACTCAAACCATAACAGTCCACTCCTTGACTCGATCCAAAGTCCAAGGAGGTCCATTGATACCATCGGCATCCTTAATCAGTCCAAAGTCCTGCACACTTAGGAAAAAACCAGTCAATATCACCTGTCAATATAATATAACAAAATACATATCATCATATCCACAACATCATCATAATCCATAAGGGATACACTCAATCATATAATGAATCGGATCACTTGCACGCAAGTGTCCTCAAAGAATAAGTCGCATCGGGTGCGCACAAGCGTGGGATGTTACAATTCCTCCCAACATTCCTTTCCATACAGTTATCTTTCAAAATAAGTTTTAATGGTCTGCTACTTTTTGGTTTACAATGTCTTTGTATGGTATTTTAGGTCGCAGGACCTCTCCTTTTGGTATATTTATTTAATTGGAACATTTCATATTAGATCAAACTATGTAATTCAATATATATCTAGCTGCTACAGTTTAATGTTTTGGAACTTCTACACATGGTGGTGGGGTTTATTTCCTCTCATGGCATCCTAAGCACCAGTGTCGATGATATGCTCTGTCATTTTATTTTATGAAAGGTAAGTTAAAAGCTAGCTTACAAAAAAAATAACATACACATAATACATTTTATAAATCAGACAACATCAATATCAACATGATATGAAAATGCATAATATACATGAAAAATAATATCAAAATCAATATATATGCCAAATATACATCTCAAGTCAAATATACATGTTGAATAATATACATCACAACAATCAATATACATGTCAACTACTACTAGGTCTACTACTAGGCCTCGAGGCATTAATACCTCTAATAGATAAGAAAACAACTACAATCCAATATATCTCTCTAGCAACATGTATATCACTCTATAATACCATAGAGGATATAGGATTAGTAGTCAATGTAGTAGGTGAAGCAATAGGTGGATCAATGGATGGTGCAGTAGCTGGTGTAGCTAGTGACACAGGTGGAGGAGGGTGAGGGGGAGGAGATGGTGGAGGAGGTGGAGGAGGAGAAGTCGAAGGTGGAGAAGGAGATAGAGGACAAGAAGTTGGAGGTGGAAAAAGAGAAGAAGGTGGATGAGTAGCATCCTCAAAAGATGAATTGGATGAAGAAGACTGAGGATCCCTCAACCTCTAGGGTAGGTTGAGGGCACTAACAATATGGCGCGTCAATAACATTTTATTATGGGTAATTCTTGCAGATATCTTTGCAAGATTTAATACCTTCATGATAACTCGAGGTTGTGCTCACACCACTCTATAGAAATTCATTAGTGAACATAGCTAATCTATCACCTACTGATAAAATCTACAATCTAGTATCACATGCAAGATATATATGCCTAATTTGGCTCATTAGCCTCAGCCATCTTTGCATTAGGCAAGAGATATCCCTCACCAAAATACAAGCCAATATCTACAAAATAGTAGACGATAATAATTAGACAATTTAAACAAAATATTATAATAAGTAACATGTGCATTAAATAAAATAAAAAAGATGCAACTAGATTAATAAAAAGATAACGATAATATTACCTCTTGTGATTGTTGGCTTGGTCTAACTAAATAGGATATTCAAATCTCCTCACCAATCCATCCTTGAATATGGATATTGTACAAGAATGAGGACATGATCATCCTCACTAACTAACAAAGTTAAAACCACTAAACTCACTGACCTATGAGGGTACTCCATCTAGACCCTCTTGGAAACATCTACCCCCACATGTGCATATGCACATCAATCATCAACCTAGGAGGGAATTAGTTGAATGTTGGTTGAGTGACTAGAAACCTCTCAAAAAATATTTAAGTAAATAGATTTGTTGTAAATGGGAAGATATGTCTCCCCTCAAACATGCTATGACAATGATCTAGAGCAATTAAAAATTGTCGTAAAAGAATGGCAAACTATGTGATAAATCTAGGCTTGTGAAATAAACTATCTACATAATACATCAAAGGGAAACTAATGCACCTCCAATCAAAAGTATGGTGTGGTATTGTTTTGATGGTCAAGATCAAACACCTAATCTCCTATGCTATGAAAGATTGCAACCTCAAGTGGCCCCCAAAAACCTGGAATTCATTGGGGTCAATCATGTGTTCTCTACATATAGCTACACATATGTTATATGACTCTCACCTGCAAGGTTAGGTGACAAATTAAATAAATGAGGAAAATCTTGCTCGCCCTCTCCCTCCCCCCTTCCCCCCTCTTAGTTATCTCAATGATCAAATAAAAATCCTCCTTTGTAGGTTGGTACCACAAATTAAGACCAGCCCTGAAGTTCTACCTACCATAATCCCAACGATAGATTAAATGCACAAATAAGGTCATGTTCCCCTTGAGGGAGTTAGCCTCCTCATAAAAATTGAAGAGGCCAATATCTATTAAAAGGACATGATTTTGAGGCTTAATAGGGGAAGGGAACACATTCCTCTCCCTCTCTTGGGCCTCCCATATACGGAGAAAGTCATATGGGTCGACCTACTATTGTTGAGGTTTTCCGTGATTCATTAACTAATCTCATTAGGAATATATATATATATATATATATATATATATATATATATATATATATATATATATATATATATATATATATTAAATTACAATTGTAAGATTCATTACATATTGAACTTAAAGTATTTTGCATAAAAAATGTGCTAAATGAACTCATGCACCTATCTTAACTAAACACACCATACACAATGCAACACAATTTCCCAAGTGCATCGACAATTTTGGTGCACCATTTTTATAACATTGCATCGATAGTGGTGCTCTTACTAAAAACTTCATGCATCGATCAGTTTTAGGAATATTAAATGTTATCCATGTGATTTCCATATTTATGCACTACTTGTATTATCACACACTGACATTGACTCAATGTAACATTTTCTAGCATATTAATAACTAGAGTTACAAAAAATGAAAGAGAGCACCATCATCCCTTGGTGGTGTTACTAAGTTGTGTCATGCACCACATCATAATAGGGCACCACTACCAATACCTATATATATATATATATATATATATATATATATATATATATTATCATGCTAGAGAGCATGTAATAAACGTGCATTTATACATGTCTCTTGTACTTCAAGAAACATGACAAAAAATAATAAAATTATTTATTTCTTTAATTTGGTTCGCTCCAAATTGTTATCAGAGCTAACCATGAAATTGATTATTTTGAAAAAATATTTTACCATGAAATTATGGAAATCAAGGCAATATGTAAAGAATTGTGGGAGGTTCTTAATTGTCAAGATTCTCGAGGCAGTTCCCCAATGAAGATAAAGATGACCATGGTAACAAAAACAAAGAGGATGATTATGTGAGAAGGAGTTAAGGAGATGTATGAGACACCTCGTTCTAGGGGAAGTTCATTCCCATTCAAAATCGAAGTAAAGGTACAAGTGTACACAAGTATATTGCTTACCCCTTCCAATCAACTAGAAATATAATAGCTAAGGAGAAACACATTGTAGAAATTCCATCAAAAATGGGATTAATATCTATGATCATACTAATATATCAATTGACAGAAGTAGACGTGCAACATAAAATAGAAAAAGTTCCCAATTGTGTGGATCCCAACCACCTATTTATTTTATGACACCTTTTTCTCACATAGAAAATTTCACTTATATATTATTTATATAAAAGATCATTGTACAAATACAAAATTTTGACAGCGTTGTAACTTTCCGTCCAAAAAAACAGTTTTTTGTAAATTATGTCAGCCCCATGCTAACAATGGGGAGCATACCTATCTCTTCAACACCTTAACACCTAAAATACTGCCTACCTAGATCAAAAACCAACAAGAAGCTAAATTCTAGATATCTAGACTTCCTAAAAGCATCAATAAAGTGATAGGAAAAGAGATGGACCTTCTTGTCCATCCTCCATCCGAAAGTATTGTAGTTTCTCTTCCTATAGATCTAGAACTTGTTGGAAAGTACATATGCCTCCCAATTGAAATATCTATAGGAATGCATGAAGTCTAATACCAAAAATTCTAGGATGAGGGCCTCAATCCTCTCTTTCCAAAAAGTCAATCCCAAGACCTGAATGTCGTTTGTTTTGTTCAACCAGTCAATAACAATATTTGAGTCGTGAACCACCTGAAGATCATATATATGAAGACAGATAGCCAAGGAAAGAAGATCTCATAATCCTAAGACTTTCTCTGGTATTAGTGCTCGGGCCACAATTGAGCATACAATATATCTTGTTTGGCCATTTATCTTGATTACTCCCCCCGCTCCACTAAGTTTCCCATTTCCTTTTGCAGCCCCATGAAACCATCCTACTGGTCTTCTCAATAATATATTTGGAGGAAGTTTTTTTTTTATTGTAGGATGAAGCTTCTTCTTGGATTTCCCTAGCCATCCCAAGATCCTATAGATCACCCCAGCTATAGAATTTGTTCCTTCCTCAAATAGTACTTTGTTCCTTTCCAGTCAGATATGCCAGCAGATAATAGAAGGTAACATGTGCCAATGTGGATGCTTGTGACACCAATCCTTGAAGAGATTTTGTAGGTTCCCACCTGTCCAACCTGTATTTATCTTAAGTACTTCTAGCAACTTTGTCCAAACCTGTTGGGAGAAAGTACAATGTATCATCATGTGTTGTGACGAGTCTATGTCTTTTAAGCAAAGGGCACATATGCTCAGTCCCTGCCACCCTCTTCTTTGCAAATTCTCCCAAGAGAGGATCATGTTCTCCATCAGCAGCCAGGTAAAGAGTTTGAGTTTAAGTGTCAGATCACATTTCCATAGAGCGTTGTGCCACTAGTTGGTGCTTCTTATCTAGATTTTCGACGTTATAGAGTCATAGGAATTTTTTGATTTCATAACCCCCATCGATAAGTTCCATGTCCAGACCAGCTCGTCCAGGGAATCTGTGAGAAGTATTCCTTCATGTGTCATGGCTATGCGGTAGTCCTCCCATTCTTCTACCTCTAATCCACCCAATCCCATCTCCATGTCCGATTTCCATTGATTCAAAGCAAGTCTTTGGTTGCCCCTGTATACGATTTGGAATAGAAAGTGGTATCCTATCAACCTTAGACCCTTAAACAAAATAAAATCGAGATGTTGATCAATACTTACCCAGTGTGAGCAACAAAGTAGAATAAAAGCATGCATTGTAAGAAAAGGACCTTTTTTTACATTCTAACTTAAAGAAAATTGCCAATCGGTCAACATTACCTGAAATATATGTTGTTGTTTGAGATCTAAAGCACTGTCTAAGATTGATCCACTACTTCTCAATGTTAAATATATTTTCCAATAATTTTTTGATCCACAAAATATTGGGGATGTTCTCAGAGGGACTAATCAAAAGAAAAAAATTCAAGGATATAGGAGGAAGTATGATCAATAACCTAAAACTTGTATGGATCAAGCTTATCAGTTGTTTTTTGTTCCCAAAGAAGCAATATAAAGAAGTGAAAACGTGCAAAATATTTCCCTACATAGTTTGGAAGTATTTTTTTTGGTGAATATTGGAAATTTCTCTCGTCTTTAAATTTCATTGAGACTGCACATGTGGATTCCAAAGGAAAAGAAAATCCATCAGAATTGATGTTGGAACCACATACAGTTGTGTAACAATATGGAAACAAGACAGAGTTGAAATAGTTGTTAATGATCAAGGGAACAGAACCACTCTTTCTATCATTTCTTTTATACCTTCTGAGATCTAAACTTAAATCGATTGCAGATTTCATCCATCAAATGGGTATGGAGAAAATTCAATGGTAGTCACTCTTTCTGTCATTGATTTTATACCTTCTGAGATCTGAACTTAAATCGGTTGCAAATTCCGAGCAACCATTAACTTTGCTCCATACCAGTTCGATGGAAGGAATCTAAAATTTATTTAAGTTTAGATGTTGTGGGGATTAGTAGCAATATGATACTGTGCACTCTCTCCAACAAGTCTCTCATAAGGGGCAATCCTTATCTTGAACGAGTATGGAGCAAAGTCAACGGTTGACTATCGTTGACTTTTCTCCATAGCGGTTCCATGGACGGAATATGCAATTGAGATAAGGATTTCCCCCACAACACCGTGTTCGATGTTAAGAGACTCATTGGAAGGTGATTCACATCTACTTAAGTGCAGACTGGCATGATACCATGGACATTCATTGTAGTCTCTAGAGAAGTTAACCATCCTCGCATCCAAATCGAATATAAAGACCTTAGGAAGGAGTTTAAATCCGAGGAGATTTATTCCATGGTTTTAATGAATTTGAAGATGATAATGGAAGCATATCTCAAATTGGATGTCAATAATGTTGTGATCACAGTCCCAGCCTATTTTAGCAACTCTCAAAGGAAGGCTAGCAATGATGATGTTGTCATTGTGGGCTTTAAGCTCATGCAAATTATAAATAGACCCATAGCTACAGCTATAGCTTATGGGTTGAACACAAAGTGGAATGAAAATAAGACAATCCTAATTTTTGACCTGGGTGAAGGTACCTTTGATGTCTATGTTATTACTATTGAGAGTGGTAAATTTGAGGTGAAGGTTGTTGGAAGGGATATGTGTTTGAGAGGAGAATATTTTCATAATAGGATGCTCAATTACTGTGTCCAACAGTTCAAGATAAGAAACAAAAAGGACTTGACTACAAGTGTAAAATCCCTTCAAAGACTCTACTCAAGTGAATATAAACAGTAGTAGAGTCAAAGTTGAAAAGGACCAAAACGTAGAACAATTAGACTATGGAAAACAGTAGTAGTAGATCCAAAGTTGAGGAGATCAATGCTTATTTTTTTAACAATTAGACTGTGGAAAATAGTAGTAGAGCCAGAGTTAAGGAGCTCAATGTTGATTTTTTTAAGTACATGCAAATAGTCAAGCAATGTCTAGAAGAATGCTTACGTTACCATTTGCTTGGGATTTGGGAGGACAAGAAGCGCTCTGCATGCCTTATAGCTTGGTTTCGTAAACCAAAATATTAATTTATCCAGGCATACAAGAAGCATTATTGTAAATTCCACTCCACCACTTTTGATTATCTCAAATTTGGAAATCCTTGTGTGCAAAGTATTCTTCCAAATGAGGGTCAACCTCTACTAGCTTACACAAATAATGAGCAAGTAGAGGAATTCCTACGCCATCCAAAATTTGTATTTATGATAACCATATCGTATGGGCACATATTCAGGTCAACAAGGAAACAAAGAAAGTAATTGGCTTGAATGTCCATCGCATTCATCAATATGTTAATGTGTTAGTCAGTTTCCATTTGAAGCATGTATTGTAATGAAGCACCATTTGGCATAAATTTATTAGTTACTATCAAAGAAATTATAGCAATGAGTCTATTTTTGACTTTATATTAATTTTCTTTTGATTTTATATTTGTGTATT
>ML800308.1:309577-332696 GCA_009831015.1 Picea engelmannii
TAACATTCTTACACATCATTAGCACAAAGCATAAGCATATTTATCTATCTCTATCAAAGCACTTAGCAAGAGAAGTTATAAACACATTAAGACAAGCACAAAGCGGAACAACACAATGTTTACGTGGTTCACCCCCACCCAGGGGCTACGTCCACCAACTCTTCTTCTTTATTGTCTTCAATCAATCGGTTACATGCACAGAGCCTCAAAAACCCTACTCCGCATAGGACAAATATCTGCACAGCTCACTAGATCATTCTTCCTTGCGTTCCAGCACAAAACCTTCCAGAGTCTTGCTACAATGACTTGCACTTAGCTCTGCAAGTATCACATAGTATGCACGAAGCCTTACAATTCTTGATCACACAAATCCAATTCTTAGCACTTAGCCAACTTGTATAACTAACATCACATAGATGCCTCTCCTTACATTTCCTATACATCTATTAATACATACAAAATAGGCCTAAGCATGGGTAAACCCATGGGCCGACATCCCATTCCCGTTACATATTCCCACATCCCAAAAAGGACCCAAAAAGGGGTCGAGATCCCGTGATCTCTTCTTCATCTTGCACTCCTCCTTCAATAGGCTGTCAAAGTCCAAAAATAGTTCAAACTTGACCAAATACCAACAAAACTTGGTCAAGGGCCAACAGGCCCCCAACACTCAAATGTGACTCGTCCCGAGTCACTCTGATGTAGGAAGTTTTTCTTCGAACGCTTTGAGCTTGGCTCGAACTAATTCAACTTGTTGTTGTGCCACAAGATCTTGTTCAGCAAATTCTTGAATGAATGCATCATTCACAGGTCCTTCCAGGCGTTGTTCTGCTGCGATGCTAACCTGCTCCAGTTCTGCTCCCTGGCCTTCTACCTCTGTAAACAAGTGATAGGCCTTATCTTGTACAGGTTGGAGTTTTTGAGTTATCTCCATAACTCTGCTCTAGATAGTATGGATTTGCTGCTATGCAGTGTGTTTCTCTTGGGAGCGCTTCATTCTTTCCATAGCTGACAAGGACTTCAGTTGCGCCTTTATTTTTTCAGCTTGGTACTTCGCTTCTTGGAGCTACAACTCCAGTGCCTGCAACTCTGGGTTCTCGGTAAGTTTCTCATATCTATGGCACTGCGATCAATGAATTGATTGCATTCTAAGGTAAGGGCCTTTAGCCTTTCAACTGTGCTCCTGGCAGTTGCTTCTCTTTGGTCCTTTACCTCCTGTGGGATCTATGGCATAGTGTGTAGTTCTAGGTCTACGATGCATTGCTGCAGCGGTTGGATCACTTCTTCAAGTTGCAATACTTGCTTCATGACTTGTTCCTCTGCCTTTACTTCTACGACAGTCACAAAGCGCAGTGCTCTGTTGACTTCTTCCTTCACTTCGAGTTGCCCGGCGAGAAACTGTTCCTTGCCTTGCTGCAGCTATGCCTTTTCTTCATTGAACTTTGCTTGCAAAGCACTCTTTTCCTATTCGACAGCTCGGCATTTTTCTACAAGTACTCCCTGTACTTGTACCAAAGCCTGGGTGGCTTGCGTTTTTTCCTCTTGTGCTTGTCGAAGATGAGCTTCGACTATATCAGCTAAGCGGTGGAGTTGAGCTAGCTCATCTCCCACTTCTGGCTCTCCCAGCGCAATGGAGGCTACGCGACTAGATTGTAGGGCTTGTTGTACCCCTCGGAGTTCAGTCTAGATTCGATCATACAACTCCTCTTGCTTTTCTTCTTGTTTCTCTGCTATTTCCAGCGAAGCATCATTCAGGGCTGCTACGAGGAAGTCGAAGTCATCAGAGGTGAGGACAGTCTGCATCTTTGTCATAGTAGCCTTCGATTTCTTTAGGGAGGAAGGTTTCAGAGGAAAACCTTTCCTCTTCTTCAGGGGATCAACCTCGTCACCCTGTTGTTGTTCGACCTCTGTGTCATTCAACTCTACACCATCACCTCCTTTCTCTTGTGATATGGAAACAGTCTTCATGGATGCACTGTCTAAATCATGGACCTCTTCGGTCTTCTTTGTCTTGCTCAGTCCGGGTGTATCCTACGCAATTTTTGGAATGTCGATGTCAGATATATCTGTAGGGTCTGCTGGGATGAGGAGGTCCACCAACTAGTCCTTGGTGATCTCCTCTAAGTCCTCCTCCGTCTGTTTTTAATAGGATTGAAGTTGTTTCTTGTGTTCATCTGCACGCATTGTGATGTAAATGAAATGTCGATCAACGTTGAACTTCATCAAAGAACTGAATCAGTGTATAGTGTTCGACGTCATGCGAGACTCGGACTGTATGGATATCTTCAGCTGATTGTAGTATGTATGGAACATGCCATTTGACTGCCATTGCTTTTTCATGTCACTTGAGTACCACAATGTACTGAACTTCACGGCCAATGGTTTGAAAGGCTCAATGTCCGGGAAGGTCGCACCTTCCGGCATCTCCCAGGCGATGAAAGCGATCAAGATCAAGAGCCAGCTGAAATGGAATTCATATCCTTGATCTTGCGCTTCTTTGCAGTCAAGTTCCAACTGGTTCACCAGGTACTTCACCCAATTCATTTGTAGGCCCTCTGTGCACTTCCCTGCGAGGTTGACTACAAAACCAGTCACTTGGGTGGGTCAGTTCTTGAGTACTAACTTCCCTGAAATCATCTGACAAGTGAGGCGCACTGCACCATTCTAAATAGAGGCTACCTTGTAGCCTCGCATGCCTTTCTCGACATCGCCATAAGTGTCCTTGACCCTTTGTGCGAGAGCACGGTCCATGGCTTTTCCAGGATAGAAATCATGTGGGTCAGGTCCTTGCATACTCAAACCCATGATCTGATTGATCAAGTTCGGATCAACTGTGATACGACGGTTTAGCCACAAGTATCTGCCATGGTAACAAGACAGCAGTAGCTTGACACATGCATTCACCTCTTGGTGTCGTCCGAAATGGGGAATCTTCATGACGTTGAGTAGGGTGGATTGTGTGAGGTTATGGGTCCATGCTTGGGGAATTACCTTTGAGTTTTTCCCTTTTGTTTTAGTCAGATACTTATGTGGGGCTAACATGTTGTAGAATTTGCGATCTTCGAGGTTGAAGTCTCTAAACTTCAATGCTGTGATCTTATCTTGGTCTACTCGCACTGCGTGTATCCCCTTCGGAAGGTACGCAGTGACCAAGGCGTACTCGAAATCTCTAGGTACGTTGTCGCAGTTTACAACACTGCTTAAACGTGGTATATAGGTGGGTAAGATAGTCGGGATCATTTTAGCATTCGTTAATTCATCCCTATGCTTAGTTTGCTTCTCATCGGACGGTCGGGATGGTCCTGCTCCGCAAGAAATGGATGGAGAAGCTGGCAGCCCTCTCGTGGATGATGCTTGTATACCTGTAGACATTGACATGACTCTTTCAGTCATGAGGTCGATCAAAACTTCCTCAACAACTCTTTCTGCAGCACTCAACTCGTCCGACATACACGCTCGGGGTTAACAATATCAGGTTCAGGAGGTAGCTTAGACACAGTAACAAGAGAGAGAGCAGAAGCACGATGATCACTGTATAAACTCAACTTAGTCTGTGGGCTCAAATTCTCAATTGGAAAAAGTGTTCTCGGTGCATGGCGCGGTGGGATAAATAGGTAACTCGACAACGGGTCACTTGCAACGGGTATGTGGCCTTCATTAACTCTGTTATGTCCATTATGGCGTGGTCCCAACGGTCAGATGGCGAGCTAGCTAGCCATAAATGGTTTTCTATCTGTTCGAAGCATTGATCTAATGGTTATAACATTCCCAACGGCTATATTGCTTCACCATGGTGAAGAGCCATGTGTCGTTGTTCTGATATCCCAACGAAGCTCTAATTCTGCAAATTTTCCTTCTGTGAGGTTCCCTTTGGAACCTTCTACAACTTGTCAATCTTAGCTCTCTTCTTACTTAACTTTCTAGCCTTCTTCCCAGTGAGCTTTGTCTCAGTATGCCTTTTTCTTAAGATAGTTACTTCGCGTTGTCGAAATTATTTCTTAAGATTCAAGGGTGATACTTCTTCTTTATCTGGGATAAGTACTTCAATCTTTTGTTGGTCTTCTAGGGTTCTTACAACTTCGACATCAGGGTCTCTGGTGTTAAATAGCTTTGATCTGTTCTCCTGTTCTACAATCAGGTGTGTGATTCTTCTAGTCATGAAATCTTTTAACTCTTGCTTCTTCTGTTGTAAAACTACTTCTTCTTTTTTCCTTTTGTCCTGATCTCTTTCAATCCAGGGTTTTCCTAACAGCATGTAAATGGGGCGTTGTCCTCAATAAATTTAATTATCTCAAAATATTCTTCTGTCAAAGTTCAATTGGCATTCATAGGTATCCGAGTGAGCTTTCCACATAGGGTTATCAATTTTCCTTTGAATAGTCCTATTCCTCTTAATGAAGGAATCATAATAGGCCTCCCTATAGCTTCCCAAGTTCTCTTTGTCATGATATTCACTTGTGTTTCCTCATCTAGAACACAGTCAATGTCAAAGTCTCCTATTCTTGCTTCGAGGCATTATTTTTCTTTGAAGATCTCTGATAATATGACATGTCGATGGTCATTCAGGGTTTCTTTCATCTGTAATAATATTTTCTCTGATTCTTTCTGGGGTTTTGCTATTTTTGGATCTGCCTTAGGGTTTTCTTGATTCAGATTCATTCCTTCCATCTTAGCAATCATTCTAGGGCAATTCAACACTTCATGGTCCATAGCTTTACAACAAAGACAGCTAGGTCTTTTCCCATGGCATTCCTTAGCAAGATGTCCCGGTCTTATGCAAATGTCACAGAGGGTTAATCCTCTCTTTTATTTAAATGATCCCCAACATTTCCTGTACTGCGCACTAGGATCATGGTAGCTAACCTACAAAAAATTCTTTCTAGGATCCTGCATACACTTATTAGTCCAAATATCCTTTCTATGCATAGGTATAACATATTTTTCACTATTCATATCAGATCTATTCATATCAAATCTTCTTTCATCTATTAATACCCTAGTTTTCAAGCTAGGATAGAATCTATCAAACATACCTAGATTCATGCTTTTGAAACAAAAATTTCCAGTAATCTTACTTCTACAAAGCACAAATCCTTCAGATCTATAACTTTCACTATTCTTACCTGTATCAAAGCACAGAGCTTACAGATCTTACCTCTTTTCTTCAAATCTGACCTCTTTTCTTCAGATCGGACTTATTTTCTTGGCACCGAGCTTCACAACTAAATAGAGTACTATGCACTAGAGCGACAGATCCCGCACAGAGCTTACACAATTTTAGGTCGGATCTTTGCACAAAGCTTCTTCTTTCTCAGTTCCCAGCAATCACAGTTTCAGGTCCCAGCAATAGAACCATTTGTTGGCACAGGGGTAGAAACAGGGTTCAACACTACAACAACGCACCAACAAAACCCTAGCTACTAGCCCTTTCGGCAACACCTGCGAAGCATATGAAGTCTCACCCGAGGTAGAGGCAGGGGTGGTTGCAGAACTCAAGTGTCTGCAACATTAGACACAAATATGTGATTATAATACTTAACAGAGCACTTAGCATCAACAGTTCATCAATATTCAACCAATAACTACTGCGCAGATAGAACAAAGCATCGCATCATTCACTCAGTTCTAATATATTTAATCACTTTATCATAAACATGTAGGTTATATCTAGCAGATCAAGCACTAAGCATCTTCATATAGATTAGATCTAACATTCTTACACATCATTAGCACAAACCATCAGCAGATTTATCTATCTCTATCAAATCACTTAGCAAGAGACGTTATAAACACATTAAGACAAGCACAAAGAGGAACAACACAATGTTTACTTGGTTCACTCCCACCCTGGAGCTACGTCCTCCAACTCTTCTTCTTTATTGTCTTCAATCAATCAGTTACATGCACAAAGCCTCAAAAACCCTACTCCGCATAGGACAGAGATCTACGCAACTCACTAGATCCTTCTTCCTTGTGTTCCAGCACAAAGCCTTCCACAGTCTTGCTACAATGACTTGCACTTAGCTCTACAAGTCTCACACAGTATGCACAAAGATTTAATATTCTTGATCACACATATCCAACTCTTAGCACTTAACCAATTTGTACAACTAACATCACATAGATGCCTCTCCTTACATTGCTTATACATCTATTTATACATACAAAATAGGCCTAAGCATGGGTAAACCCATGGGCCAACATCCCATTCTCGTTACATATTCCCACATCCCAAAAAGAGGTCGATATCCTGTGATCTATGCTTTTTCTTACAGTCCTCCTTCGACAGGTTGTCAAAGTCAAAAAATAGGTCAAACTTGACCAAATACCAACAAAACTTGGTCAAGGACCAACAAAGAGCTCTCAGTACAATATACAATCATCTCACACTGTCATACAAAAATTGACAAATTCATGTGCCAATTTACTACTTCCAGACAACCTGCCTCCTCTGCGCAATCCCTGCTAATGGAAATCCCTGCAATGAATGAATCCCTCTTGCATAGGTTGGGCATTCCTCATGGGCACATTCACTATCTGTGTGGTTGCATGAGTGCACTCAATAATGTCACAATTGATAGTCAAATTGTCCCTTTCACCTGTTATCTCAACTGGGTCTCCACTAGATCTGACATGCATGTAGTTAATAGTGGTAAATCTTCAGTTGCATGTGAGATCATTGATTGTGAATTAATTAATAATTAATTCACCAATCTCTCACTAGTTTAGGTTTAGTTACAACTAGTACAACTGAGCTTAACTCACTTAACTGAGTTAAACTACTTTACAACTCACATAACTACACATCCAACTCTATTACAACTTTGAATCACTCAGTTACAACTAATTCGACTTGCATGTCCCACCAGTCAACCTTTGAACTCGAATTTCCTATAGCTAACCAATTTGCCACTTCAGTTAACTATTTCCAAGTGCTCATTGAGAATAGAATAATATTTATTGTCCAACTATTATTAAGGGATAACAATAGTCGACATACATCTATAAATAGAATTCGCTCACCATATATAAATAGACATCATCTATAAATAGAATTTTCTCATCATCTAAAAATAGACTTCCACCTAAAAATAGCTTGAGGCTCCATCCTAGTGTAGGTGCATAATTTCACTAGGATCTTCTTGTTGAATCTCAACACTCCCTCTCAACAAGAAAGGGATTAACCTACACCCCGATCCTGTCTATATGGTATTCGAATTTTCTCCTGGTGAGCGTGTTTGTCAGAATGTTTGCATCCTGATCTTCCGTAGGAATGTACTGAAGCAACATGATCTTCCATTGCACACAATATCTGATATGATGATACCGGATATCTATATGCTTAGATCTATTATAAAACACAGGATTAATTAAGAGTTTAATGCAACTCTGATTATCACAAAGAATCATTGTCGGATCTAAATGAGAACCAAACAAACCAACCAAGATATTTCTCATCCAAATAGCCTCAGATGCATCTTGACTCGCTGCCATGTATTCTGCTTCTATTGAACTAAGTGCCACGGATCTTTGCTTCCTGTTGTACCAAGAAACAGTTGTAGATTCGATACCAAAGATCCCCCTTGATGTTCTCTTTCTGTCTGTTGGGTTGCCCGTCCAATTTGCATCCGTGAAGCCATGCAACTTCACCTCATTCATCTATCTGTACCATAAGACATACTCAAATGTGCCCCTCAGGTATCTCAAGACATGCTTACCCGCCTTCCAAAAGAGCTTGGTAGTCTTAACCATCACTTGACTCAGCTGGTTAACCACATAGCAAATTTCTGGTCTTGTGTTCACTAGATACATTAGCGAACCCACTAACTGTCGATAGATAGTAGAATCCACTACCTCTCCAGAAGTAGCATACTCTTTCCTCCAGTTTCCTGGAAGAGGAGTGTCCATGGGTTTGCAACCCTCCATGTGAAACTTATCCAGTATCTCCCTTGCATACTTGCCTTGAGACACAAAACGTTCACCATCTCGCTGCCATATTTCCAATCCAAGGAAATAATGAAGAAGGCCCATATCCTTCATCTCGAACTCCTTTGCAAGGTCCTCCTTGCATGAGTGTATCAGATGATCATCACCAGTCAGTGTTAAATCATCAACATAAAGAACAATGATTAAATTCTTACCCTTGTAGATCCATCTCGAACCTACCACTAATTTGTCAACCGGTCTTGGGACAATTTCCCATGCACTGACAATGGAGTCATACTCCTCCACCATTGAATCAACCCAAGTGGGATCCTACACTGCTTCCTGAAAGGAAGATGGTTCAGTCATAATACATTTTCTCATGAGAGCCATGTATCCAGTAAATCAATCAGGAGACTGTCTCTGTCTGCGCTGTGAAGTAGGGGCTCCTACATTTTGTGCAGCATCTAGTCTCAATCTATCAGCTTCTGTGGTGCGCTTTCTGCCATTTATGATGGATGGATCTGCATGAGTGGATTCCTCCACTCCATGAATCTCCTCATGTGGTTGATCCACATCTTAAGACTCATCTTTGGGAACCAACAGTTCCTCCTCTGCATGCAAGTCTAGCTCCCTCTCAAGCAAAAACCGCATGGCTTTCCCTTCATTGAATTTTATACCCCGTCACATAACATTCATCTTAATGTTAGGAAAATACACACGATAATTAGGGGGTGTTTCTATGTACCCCACAAATATCCCAACTTCAGTAGTCGGCTCTAGCTTCTTCCTGGCGTTCTTGGTCACATGCACATAAACAGATGAGCCAAAAATCTTAAAATGAGAAACATCAGGTTTCTTACCAGTAAAAGCTTCTTCAGGTGTACTCATGACAAGTACTCTATGAGGACAACGGTTTTTCACATAAACCGCAGTGTTGCATGCTTCCGCCCACAAATGCATCGGTAGGCCTTAATCATGCAACATCGCTCGTGTTGCACTCACGATCGTTTTGTTCTTCCTCTCTGCAACCCTATTTTGTTGTGGGTTATGAGGCGCTACGAGTTCTCTTCGAATTCTTTCTTTGCTGCAGAAGTCTTTGAATTCGTTAGAGATTTATTCTCCACCATTATCTCTCCTCAGAGCCTCCACTTGCTTCCCTGACTCTTTCTCCACCAATGCTTTAAACTCAAAGAACTTTGAGAATGTTTGATCCTTCTTTTGCATGAAGAGGATCCAACATTTACGAGAAAAGTCATCAACAAAAATAACATAATACTTATGTTTTGTTTTTGAAGCAACCGAGAATGGTCCACACACGTCTGTGTGAATTCTCTCCAGGATCACCGAAGCATGGTTCTCCTTTTCATGAAAGGTAGACTTTACATACTTCCCCATGGTGCAACCCTTGCACTGATCTAACTAAGAAAGTGTTCCCGTTGTAAGTCTAGTAGATATTTGATGCATGATTTTCAAGGCTCCATGATGAAGATGGCCCAATCGCCTATGCCATAATTCTCCCCCATCCCGGCGCACCACTTTTTCTGCCTTGCCCATCATGGCAGCGCAGCCATCTACCTCCAACTTGTAGATATTCTTAACTCAAACCCCTATCTTCTTGACTTGACCCATTGTTTTATGTCGCATGAAGGTTTTTCCATCGCTGAAAAAAAACATCATAGCCTCTGTCCTCCAACATTGTGACTAAGACCAAGTTTTTCTTCAGACCCGGAACATGCATAACATCTTTCAATTGAAATGGTTTACCTGACTCCCTATGAAAGGTAATGGTACCAATTCCAATCGCACTGTATCATCCATCATCGCCCATCTCTATATGCATTTTGGGATCTCTCTCCTCCAAGTCACTGAAAATCTCCTTATCTCCCGTCATGTGGAAGGAAGCACCACTATCCAAATACCACATTGATCCCAATGCACTTGACGCCATGCATGTGATCAAGGAGAACTCAAGTGAAAATTGAAAGGCAAGGGCCTCACCAGTTGCAGCTCCAGCAGGCTTCTTGTTATTCTTCTTCTGTGGACAGTTAGTAGCGAGATGCCCATGTTCGTGACAGTGAAAACACTTCACTTTGGACATTTCCAGCTTCTAGGATTTAGACTCAGATTTTGAATAGAATTCCTTCCCCTTCCCTTTCCTTTCCTTGGCAGCCAAAGCACAATCCTCTTCATCATCATGCTTTGATGAAGAGCCATCTCTGGTGTTCTGCCTAAACTCCTCCTGCACTAAATCCGACCATAGTCCTTCCCAATTTGGCAATTTTTCCCTTCCATTGACAGAGTCTTGATAACTGTGCCAACTCTTGGGAAGTCATAGGAGATCCAAGCTCACCAAATCATCATCAGCGACTGTTATTCCCACACTCCCCAGCTCATCCTGACATTGGACAAACTTCATGAGATATTTTTCAATAGAGTCACCCTTCTCCATCTTGATCTTCCTGAGTTTATCTTTGAGCGTCAATTTCCTATGGTCGTTGTTGTTTTGGAATAGATTCGTCAAAGTCTTCCACATTGCATATGGTGTGAATTTCCCATGGAGGCTTGCGACAATGTGGTCTCATACTCCCTCCAACAAGATCCTCCTCGCCTTTGCCACTTTCTTTTGCCATGCATCAAGATTTGCAGCGTCTGCAGTATCTGGCTTAGGAACATCTTCGTCAATGAATTCTGTCAGGCCATTGTCTTCAAGTACTACCTCCACCCTATCCTTCCAAGAAATGTAGTTCGAGCTTCCCTTGAGTGCATACTCTAACCTCAAGCCATTGAAAGCCATTTCAATCTTGAATCAGTTGTAGCACCAAGAAAGTCTTTCTGCAAATTTGAATTCTATACAAACACAATCTTAGCTTGTGCAATCTTCTGCGCTCTGATACCATGTAGAAATTTTAATAAAAATTATGTATTGCCTGGATTCTCCTTATCTAACAATCATGTGCCACTGTTAAATACATAATCACTTCTACTAAAATTCTTGTGGAATTTAAAACACGATCGCCAATTGCAATATCAAGAAGAGAGATCAATCACACATAACAAAGATGTTTTACCGGGAAAGCATAAAGGTAAAAACCCCACTRTCATATATTATGTATATATCATGGATCATGAAACAATCTCATACAAAACTCTAATCCAAGAGCTCTCAATACAATATACAATCGTCTCACACTGTCATACAAAAATTGACAAATTCATGTGCCAATTTACTGCTTCCAGACAGCCTGCCTCCTCTGCGCAATCCCTGTTGATGGAAATCCCTGGAATGAATGAATCCCTCCTGCCTAGGCTACGCATTCCTCATGGGCACATCCACTGTGTGTGTGGTTGCATGAGTGCACTCCCTAATGTCACAATTGATAGTCAAATTGTCCCTTTCACATGTTATCTCAACTGGGTCTCCACTAGATCTGACATGCATGTAGTTAACAGTGGTAAATCTTCAGTTGCATGTGAGATCATTGATTGTGAATTAATTAATAATTAATTCATTGATCTCTCACTAGTTTATGTTCAGTTACAACTAGTACAACTGAGCTTAATTCACTTAACTGAGTTAAACTACTTTACAACTCACATAACTAGCCATCCAACTCTGTTACAACTTCAAATCACTCAATTACAACTAATTTGACTTGCATGTCCCGCCAATCAACCTTTGAACTCAAATTTCCTATAGCTAACTGATTTTCCACTTCAGTTAACTATTTCCAAGTGCTCATTGAGAATAGACTAATATTTATTGTCCAACTATTATTAAGGGATAATAATAGTCGACATACATCTATAAATAGAATTCGCTCACCATCTATAAATAGACATCAGCTATAAATAGAATTTTTTCATCATCTAAAAATAGACTTCCACTTAAAAATAGCCTGAGGCTCCATCCTAGTGTAGGTGCATAATTTTCACTAGGATCTTCTTGTTGAATCTCAACACCATGTAGAAGATTGCTTTGCAATCATACAAATAAGAACTTCCTAAGACCATTCCACATTCATTGAGTGGCACCAAATCACATGTTACCTCATCCACAAACTTTGATGAAATTGTAAACTTTAAAGTGCATTGTTTTTATATGTGCAATTTATGATTGTTGCTTATCCATTTAAATGAGTAAGGTTTATGATGCATATGAGTGTTTAATCCCAATTGTTTAACCACTTCCTCTGAAATCGAGTTAGATTGAGATCCACTGTCTATCAATGTGTCGGCCTTAATATGCTTCATTATGACCCTTATGTGAAACAATTTACTTCTAGAATCATATCCATCACCAATTTTACATGTCAAACCAACCGCTGTGATTTTAGACTCATCACCTGAATTTGATCCCAAGTATGTTGGTCGTGTTGTTGTTGCAGTTGTTTTCCTCCCTTTCCTCTCTTTGCACCACTTTGTTCTCTTCTCAGGATGCAATTGCCAGCAATGGTCATCATCATGCCCTTCTTTCTTGGAATGCTTGCAAGAGAGCTTCTCTTCCTTTCTTGTCACTGAATTTGATTTCTTGCCATTCCACTTCCTTTTGTCCTCTTTTCTTGAAGACGATTCCCCTGATACACCAACTCATGTTTTCCCTGCCTCAATGTATGTTGCTTGAACAGAAACCTCGTCAAGATTAGTAGGTCCAAACATAAATACAGTGATACAAATGTGTGCAGGTAAACCTCCTATATACTTCATAAGAGTTTCTTGGTTATGTAATGGAATGTCTAACATTAATGCCACCTTACGAAATTCATCTGTGTATTCTTGCATTGTTTGTCCCTTTCTTAGTTTAAGACCTTGCCATTCAATTAACGCTTTCTCTTTATAAACCAAAGGGTAAAATTGTTTTTTAATTGCAGAAACAAAAACTTGACATGTTGGAAATACATTACCCACTTGTTGTGCGTCATTTTGCAACTTGCTTTGCCACCAAATGAGTGTTGTGCCTGCAAGTCGAAGCGATGCCAATTTGATTTGAGTTGCCTCATCCTTGATTTGTTGCACACTGCAATAAACTTTCATATGTCTAACCCAGTTATCAAGCCTCTCTGCATTAACTTCACCATCATACATGGGTAATTCAAACTTCACATCAAGTTTAACTAAAGGCATATCATGTTTATGTTTATGCGAATGTTTTCTTGCGGCGGATTTGGAACTTATACTTGAAGAAGAAGAAGTTGATGGAGAATAAGGAGGTGAAGGAGGACGTTTAGGAGGTTCCTCTCCTTCTTAACTTTTGGCTTTTGAATATTCACCTAGAATCGGTCTCTTCCCCTCCAAGTAATCATCATATAAAACCTTCACCATCTCCGACATGGCAAAGAAGCTCTTTTGAAACTCTATCTAATTATGAGAAAGTACCTCTTCCAATGCCATCTTCTCACTGTGAGAAGTTCTCTTCCTCAATCCAATCTCAGGATTCTCTTCAACAAGCTCGCCTTCACCATGATTCATATTTTCCTTGGTAATTAGGCAAATTGAAAAACCAACCGTCAACCTGCTCTGTTACCACTTGATACGAAAATGATCTTGTAAGACTATGGTTAAGTTTTTAAAGCATGAGTTCAATAACCATTTAGGAATTGAAGAAAGAGGAAGAATTAATGATATAACATGGCAGTCATAATAATAAATTCAGATATGAAAGTAAGCACAAATAATCAGCAAACCATAACAGCAAAGTTGTTAACGGAGTTCGGCAAGATTGCCTACGTCTCTGAGCCTTTGTCTCAATAGGTGAGGCTTTCTTATTTATCTTCAATGCTTCAAAAGTACATCAGAAAAGTGTCAAGTGGATTAAAATCCAGTATGGTTGTGTTCTTCTCGACCTCAAGAACCTGAAACAACTGATGGCACTAAAAACAGTTGAGCGAAGCTCCCGGAATTGACCCGCAAAGTTCCTCTCCTCAATGGCTTCCCTGCATAAAAATGTCTTTGGCTTCACAATTCTACAACATTTCTCTTGTTCTGAACTTGTTTGGACTGTCAAAAACCTCTGGTTTATATAGATTCTGAGTTTGGGGTTGAAATTGAACTTTCCCCCAACTTTCTGGCCATTGGGCTTAGATCCCCTTCAGAGGGCCAAAAATCCTCAAAAATCACTAAAAATCAGCGAAAAATCCACTAAAATAAGGTCAAAACCCAAAATTTGGAAAAATGTCTACTTAAGCCCCCAGATAGGGAGAACGCCCCCATTTTGTGGTCATATGAGGTCCATGTGGCCTAGTTCCCAAGGGGTGCACCTCCCTTAGCTGGAAAAGGTGCTTAAGTTTAAATTTATGAAAAGTGGGTTTTTTTCTAAAGTACTAATTCGCCCTTTGTGGCTAGCTCATTTTCCTTAAGTCATTTGAAAAGCGGGTCATGGGATCAAATCCCATGGAGTCCAAAAATATAAATTTGACCTTTTTAAGGCCTTGACCATGGTGACATGTGGCACCCTTGGATTGGACCATGTGTCAGGCCATGGTTGGCCAATCTTTTGCCACATGGACTATCAAAACTTTGACACTTGTCATTATGAACCCTTGC
This sequence comes from Picea engelmannii, assembly GCA_009831015.1. Lineage (NCBI taxonomy): Eukaryota > Viridiplantae > Streptophyta > Pinopsida > Pinales > Pinaceae > Picea > Picea engelmannii. The sequence continues at coordinate 324,044 of ML800308.1, forward strand.
CACTTGTCATGACCTACTGATACCACATGTCATCACCTGATGGCTACCACTTGTCAAATTTAGAAGCTTCCACATGTCACATGTTGAATATTCCATGTGTCCCTTGACCAATTGACTTTTTACCTATTTGACCCAAACTTTAGATGGTGACATGTGGCACCCTTGGATTGGACCATGTGTCAGGCCATGGTTGGCACATGGACTATCAAAACTTTGACACTTGTCATTATGAACCCTTTCCACTTGTCATGACCKACTGATACCACATGTCATCATCTGATGGCTGCCACTTGTCGAATTTAGAAKCTTCCACATGTCACATGTTGAATATGCCACGTGTCCCTTGACCAGTTGACTTTTTACCTATTTGACCCAAACTTTAGATTGTGATAACTTTTGCATACGAACTCCATTTTTYGATCCGTTTGCGCCGCCAGAAAKCTTACGATGATCAATTCGCGATAATGTTGTTTTATTGATCATTTGAGAAAATTAATTTTTGAGTCTTTCAAGATCCATTTGGATCAGGCAGTCCTGGAGACCCTAGGGGGAATGGAAAGGATGAAGGGAAGTGTAAGGAGAATTCCTCTGGAAGTTCAAGTGATGGAAAAAATGAATGATTGGAAATGATGAGTGGAGAGAGGTAAATGGATACCAAGTGAAACGATAGTTTTCGGTGCACATGTACCTGCCCGAAACATAAGAAAAATACCTTGCAATGCAATGTGTTAATGTAGATCAGCAAGTTAAGCTTATTGTCCCTAATTTGCAGCAGTGGATGACAGTTTATATCATCAAAATGAAGCATCCAAATTAGCATATGAAGAACAAGATCAATTGGCAATATCATTAATGAATTTAGTAATCAATTGGGACTTGAACATAGCACTTTAAGACTGAATAAAAGAAAGTTGTTATAAAATGATTTTCTGCAGTAAATTATCAGCCTTGTGGCTGTAGCATTCAATTACGTGCAGCATCTAAATCAACCACAAAAAAGTGCCCAAAACTAGATTGAACAGTGCACCCTAGTTAGTGAAATTAGTGGCTAAAAAATGGAGGAAAGTTAGGGGCTAGTTAGTGAGATATTAGCACCTAGGGTTAGTGATATTTTGCATCCTAATGGCTATAGAAAACAAGTTACTACAGCAATGAGAGTTTGTGGAAGAATGGGGACGCCTTAAGTGATTCGAAAAAGATCTTTAAAACGACAATGGTTGAGTTATTTTGCATGTGTTAATTTACCATTTACGAAAACTGATGAAAGAGGAAGCATTATAGATGAAATATGACAGCCATAAAGAAATATACAGATCTAAACATAAGCATGAAGAACAACAAACCATAAACACCAAAGTGATAACGAAGTTCGGCAATCTCGCCTACGTCTTTGAGCCTTTGTCTCAATGGGCTTTCTTATTTCTCTTCAAAGATTTTCAACTACATCATTAAGGTTCCAATGGATTACAAAAATGATTTGGTTATGTTCTACAAGATCTCAAGAAACCATCAAAACTAACGGCACTGAAAACAGATGTATGAAGCTCCCAGAAATGGCCCGCAAAGGTGCACTTCTCATTCGCTTCCTTGCATAAAAATGGCTTTACCTCAATAATTCAACGGAATTTTCATGTTCTCCATCCTCTCTATGGCTTCAAGAGCCTCTGTTTTATATAGGCCTGAAGTTGGTAATAAAACTCCCAACTTCCCCACAAGATCTGGCCTCAAAATGGGCCCAAGATCCTCCAAAAATGGATTAAATCTCCCAAAACTGGCTAATAATCCATAAAAATCTTATAGTATAGTTTAAAAACCCAAAACTGGTTAATATGTAGGGCGCAGACCCCTTTCTCCATGCTCCTGGGCATATGGGCGCCCCCCATGTGGCCCTAGCCTGGCGCTGCTTTGATGGCCCCCCTCCGGAATAGACCCTTCGTCTTTTGCCGCATCCATTAGACCTCAAGCTAGTCTCCACGCACCCCAAAAACTATTAATGCCTGGTTCTCAAAGCCTGGTCACGCACCCTGGTCGACCGAGCTCTCTCGATAGTTTGCGCTATATAACGAAGGGGTCACATAATCGTGGTCGTATGCAAGTTTACGTCGGAGTTGGTTCCATTCCATAGTTTGCGCCAACAGAGCGAATATTATATGGTAGACCATATGATGGGGGCTATGACCATTACAAATGCCTGTGCCAAGCAACAAGGGTATGAGCATGTGGAACAATCGTATGTTGTAGTAGTCAGGAGCTGGGGCTAGGCCCAACCCTTTTCTCCATCGCATAAACCCAAAGGTAAGCTTAAATAGAAGTGAAGAGGTATATGTGTAAGAAACAACATGTAGGCGGGCTGGTAGCTCGGCCTACGTGAAGACTCGACCACCCATGGAGGTCACGGGTTCGAATCCCATTGAACCCATAAACTTTTACCACAACGACCAATGTTATCCAATGGAGGGGTGTCATGTGACAACCCAAGACTGGGCCACGTGGCACCATACTATTCGCCGAACATACATGACACGTGTCAGACCAACATTTTCCCACCTGTCAGCTGTCATGCCTAGTCAGCAACCTACCAACTCACTGCCATGTCAGTGCATGCCAACTGTACCTACCACGTCATCCCATGCCATGTGTCACCCTTGCAATGGTTCCATGTGTCACGATCTGACTCATCCACATATGCATGTGTCCACATCAACACCAAAACACCCTGCCACGTCAATTTTACGGCCTGTATAGTCAACTGCCACATCAGCACTATACGGATTGTACAGTCAACATCTTTGTTTGCCTGTTTGACGAAACGAACAGATTGCGATATCTTTCGCATATGATGTTTGTTTGATCTCGTTCAAGTTGTGTTGGGTTCGTATCGACGCGGCCTATGTACATGTCCATTTTGAAGAGATTCTGAGCACTTTGAATTTTAGGCCTTCCTCGACCCCATCTTGGCTCCTCGATCCAATTTGGATCACGCCTCCCCACTAAAGACCTTTTGGTCCTCCAAAAGGTTACAAAATGGACCTTACTGATTACATATTTATAAGGACAAAAACAAAACACTATGTTGTTCAAAAATGATGTTATAACATGTCATCATTTCAACATGTGCGATTACATTAATGGAAGCAGAATACAATGAAGATGTGACATCCACTTCTGGCAAAACCAAGTGATTGTTTTATTTTCTTCATGGTGTTCCTCTTGCTTCGCTAGTAATTCCTCTTCCCTTGTGAGTACATGCACAATCCTTTTGTCCTTCTTTGGACAAAGCTTTGGATTAAGCTTCCAACATTTAGCCTTTTGATATCCACCCATGTTGCAATAAGTGCAGTGGGTTTTTGGAATCTAGACTTGTTTTCCCTTCTCTTTCTTCCATTGTGGAGTTGAGTCTTTATGTCATGTCTCCTTCCTGGTTGACATAAACTTCCTGTACAAATATTGTCTCTTCCAACACTTTGCCACACAATGCTTAGGTAAATGACAAAAAGTACAAGGATACATATTCCACAAGTTTCGGATTACATGATTATGCTTTTTATAATCAAAAAGAGATTTGGAACAACCATGACCATTATACATGTCTTTTTTATCTTCACTTTTCTTTGGAGATGACTTGCATTCACTATCACAATCATGGAGTGATACGCCATCACCTTTCATGAAGTGTTCCCGCAATGACTTAAGATAGTCATTTGAAGCATCACTTGCTTCCAATGTTTTGGAGCCCATCTTGGAGAATGCTCCAATCTCCACTTCGCCATATCCCAATCCTAAATAACGAGGTCTTTCCACAACCTCTATGGGATTAAAGATATCTTGGCCCTTATTTCCAAGGCCCTTTCCTTCATAACCCATCTTGGTTAGCAATTTCAAACCTATACTTCTTGTATGTTTTTCAAATGCACCAAAAGAACCATCTTGATGGGAACCATGTGAAATTGATGAATGACTTCCACTGCATACCTCAGAGATGTTTTTTGAATTCGGTGTAGATGGCAATTCCTTCAATTCTTCTTTGTTTTTGTTGTTCTTTGAAGTTTTATCTTGAACTGATCTCTTTCTTTCCAAGTAATCTTCATACAACACTTTCACCGTCTATGCCATGGAAAAAAGAGTTTTTTGCATATCCTTCTCATCTTGAGAAAGTCCCTCTTTATATGCCATTTTCTCAACTGAGATGAGCTTTTCCCTGGTAAACATGCAAACTCAAAAACCAATCGTCAACTAGCTTTGATACCACTTGATCCAAAAAAGATATTTAAAATGACAATGGTTGAGTTATTTTGCATGTGTTAATTTACCATTTAGGAAAACTGATGAAAGAGGAAGCATTATAGATGAAACATGACAGCCATAAAGCAATATACAGATCTGAACATAATCATGAAGAACAACAAACCATAAACACCAAAGTGATAACGGAGTTCAGAAATCTCGCCTACGTCTCCGGGCCTTTGTCTTAGTGGGATTTCTTATTTCTCTTAAAATATTTTCAAGTACATCATGAAGGTGCCAATGGATTGCAAAAATGAGCTAGTTGTGTTCTACCATATCTCAAGAAACCATCAAAACTGACGGCACTGAAAACGGATGTACGAAGCTCCCAGAAATGGCCCGCAAAGGTGCACTCCTCATTAGCTTCCATGCATAAAAATGTCTTTGCCTCAATAATTCAACGGGATTTTCCTGTTCTCCATCCTCTCTATGGCTTCAAGAGCCTCTGGTTTATGTAGGCCTGAAGTTGGTAACAAATTCCCAACTTCCCCCCAAGATCTGGCCTAAAAAAGGGCCCAAGATCCCCCAAAAATGGACTAAATCTCCCAAAAGTGGCTAATAATCCATAAAAATCTTATAGTATAGTTTAAAAATCCAAAAATGGTTAATATGTAGGGCGCAACCCCCTTTCTCCTTGTTCATGGGCATATGGGCGCCCCCCATGTGGCCCTAGCCTGGCGCTACTTTGTTGGGCCCCCTCTGGAATAGACCCCTGGTCTTTTGGCGCATCCATTGGACCTTGGGCTAGTCTCCACGCGCCCCAAAAACTGTTAGCACCTAGTTCTCAAAGCCTGGTCACGCACCCTGGTTGACGGGCTAGCCCGGCCGACCGAGCGCTCTCCACAGTCTGCTCTAACCATATAACAGAGGGGTCACATGATCATGGTCGTATGCAATTTTACGTCAGGACTGGCTCCATTCCATAGTCCGTGCCAACAGAGCAAAGGTTATATGGTAGACCATATGATGGGGGATATGCCCATTACAAACACCTGCGCCAAGCAACAAGGGTATGAACATATGGAACAATTGTATGTTGTAGCAGTCAGGTGTTCAGGCTAGGCCCCGCGCTTTTCTTCGTCGCATAAACCAAAAGGTAAGATTAAATAGAAGTGAAGAGGTATATGGGTAAGAAACATCGTGTAGGCGAGCTAGTAGCTCAACCTACGTGAATACTCGACCGCCCATGGAGGTCTCGGGTTCGAATCTCGTTGAACCCATAAAATTTTACCACGACGACCAATGTTATCCAATGGAGGGGTGCCACATGGCAACCCAAGACTGGGCCACGTGGCACCATAATATTCGTCGAACGTACATGCCACGTGTCAGACAAACATTTGCCCACCTATCAGTTGTCATGACTAGTCAGCAACCTGCCAACTCACTGTCACATCATCCTGTTCCACGTCAACTCATGCCAACTGTACCTGCCACGTCAGCCCGTGCCACGTGTCACCTTTGCAGTGGTGCCACATGTCACAATCTGACTCGTGCACATCTGCACATGTCCACATCAGCATCAATGCACCCTTTCACATCAATTGTACGATCGTACATCCTGTACAGTCAGCTGCCACGTCAATATTGTATGGACTATACAGTCGGCATCTTTTTTCCCCTGTTTGACGAAACGAACAGACCACGATAGATTTTGCATACGACGTTCGTTTGAGCTCATTCAAGTTGTGTTGGGTTTGTATCGACAAGGCCTACTCACACGTCCATTTTGAAGAGATTCTAAGCACTTTGATTTTTAAGCCTTCCTGGACCCCATCTTGGCTCCTGGATCCAATCTGGATCACTAAGGGAGGAAGAATCCCCAAGGCATCAAGATCATTATCCCAAAGAGACAACCTTAAAACTTGAATATTTCATTTTTCCAAAGGCATCAATTTATTTCTCCAATGCAATAAGTAGATGACTAGTGCCTTTAAAAATGGGTTAACGGAGTCAAGCAAAGAAAGAGCTAGAGGTACTACCTCCTTGGGGGTGTAAACCCTCTTACTTCCCAAGGAAAGTATCTCTAGCTAGGGATTGAGCTAAGAGGGTGTATGCCCCTATACTTCTCTTAGCAAACCCTTGTTAAACCAATAGAATGTAAGCATAAAATGGTGGAGACTATGGTGGGGGTGTATTCCCTTATACTTCCCACCATGTTCTAGAAAAATAACCTTGACTTGAACAATAATGATAGCATAATGTAAAAAAGCTTACCAATTCAAGGAAAAAGCTAAGACAAACCACCATAAAAGCTATAAAAATCCTTTCAAGGCTAGTGCATCACTTCCATCAACCAAATATCCAAGACTTAGCCATAAACCAAAGCACAAGAGAATAGAAAGAGACAAGAGGGCCGAAAATTTCAGATAAGTCCTTGTCCACAAGTTTTGGACTATGATGATTATTGCTTTATGTTAAAAATACATTTTTTTGGCCTCTTGTAATAGATATATGTGAATGAGTGTGGCCGACATCCATCTCTCTCTCTCTCTCTCTCTCTCTCTCTCTCTCTCTCTCCAAAGATAAGCTACCACCACTCTAGCCAAATTATCTTCTTCAGTATTCTGTTATTTTATTCATTAATATAAATTGGGTTTCACTATATTATTGTGCTCTATACTAAATTTCTATATATGTTTCATGTTTTCCCTATAAAATTCAGATCACAACAATGTTTCAATTTTTCTTAAAAACATCAGTGCTCCTTATCTAGTTTGGCACACTAATGCTCATAATGTTCATGTAAARATAAAAAACACCATGTTTTAGAAAACATTTTAGTGATGACCCTCTACAAAAACCTTCACTAATATAAAACCTCCACAAAAAGAACATTTTAGTGATGACCCTCTACAAAAACCTTCACTAATATAAAACCTCCACAAAAAGCATTAACAAAAGTTTTATTTTCTATAACTCTCAACAAATATTAAACATAGTGCTTCATACTTGAAAAAGTGTTTCTAAAACACCCAAAATAAAGACTGCTAATATCAATCATTCATGTGAAGGGATTAGGAAAATCAGAGGGAAATATATTTCTCTCTGAAAACATCGAGATGAGGACAAGAAATTGCTCAAGAGGACATCAAATCAACAACAAATAAATCTAAAGTATGTAGATTCCATATTTATTTCCTTTGTGAAATGTTCCTCTTTCTTTTTTGTGCATTATTCTCAAAACAGTTTTAATTGCAAACGTAAATTTTTGAACTATTTATTGTTTTGTTTGCAGAGTTAATTCCGAGGCATTGATAAGATGACGGACGAAGGCAAAAGCACGGAGTTGCTACCACACAAATCAATAATAACTCAGGTCGAAAAGACACAATTTGATTATGACATAGTTGCAGCTGGTGTTTCAGCATATAGTGACAGTGTTTGTTTCAGCAGATATATATATTTTTTCGTTTTGTTTTTTCAGAAAAAATAAAAAAAAACTTTTAGAAATTTTATTTTGCAAATTTATAATAAAAACGGAAGTGGGACAGTGACGATGTTTCAGCTGCTGTTACAGCTACTGTTTAAGCTACTGTTACAGCTGCTGTTTCAGCTTCACGTGTTTATTCTTTAATTGTTTTCTTTTTGCAAATGGAGCATTTAGGCATCATTATACTTCTTAAAAAAAAAAAACATTATTAGTCATCCCTACTTTCTGATCCTCGTGGTCGCACGAAGCGCGGAGGAGAGCATACTTATTCCTAAGAAAAGGACGGAAAGTGAAAACTGAAAATGAAAGCCTACCTATTCTATACTAATTAGAAATTAGAAAGCAGTTATGTGTAATCAAATTTCCAGTGAAGCCATTCACGTAATAGTAGTATGAATATGTTCTCTTCCAATTTCACAAATGATAATCGGGAATATACATGAATATACAAAAGATAATTGTAAAACTGTTGAAACTCTAAATTATCAAAAGAGAAAGAAAAACTAAATGACTTTAACCTGGTACCTGCTTGAAACCATTGTTCGATGAGGCTCTCGTAGGCGTAATTTGTCTCACTCACATCATGCTGCAACTCCTCATTGTCCTCCTCCTCCTCCTGCTCACATTCTTCATGTGTTGATTCATTGCCTATTTCTGGAGGAGTAATTAAGCTCTCGGCTGCTATCAAGATCTTCTCTTCTAGAGAAGAGGAAATCCCGGCTTCCGCAAGGATCTGAGTGAGTTGTTCCAAGCTTATACTCATAGTTAAACCATGTTAAAAAGAAGAAGGGACTCTTACAGCATCCAAATCAAAATGAAAATCTGAAAATCACACTTGCTGAAACACTCTTGAAACAAACCACTCTTTGCTGAAACACAAAAAAAAACACTCTTCACAGTTGCGAGAACCCATTGCTAATTGAAATGATTGACACA
>ML800308.1:347155-361695 GCA_009831015.1 Picea engelmannii
AAAAACAAGTGTATGAATGATGTAATTCAGCCCTGAATCTTGTTGTCTACAATAAGACCCTACTATCATAAAAAATAATTAGGCTTGTGATAAATTAAAGAATGAATGAAAGTTGAACTATTTCAACATAAACTCAAAGAGCAAACCTTAGTATGCTTCTCCTTCTATCCTCTTTGTTCCTCCTTTTATTTTTGCCTTTAAGCAAATTAGAATTGGTTGAAGTGGTTGAACTACTTCATTAGTTAAGTTAACTAAAACTCAACCAACTTTTAGTTAAGGGGGAAAGAGTAATAAATCATAATAAGGGTTTTTAATAAATAATGACTAGTAGGTGGGACCCCTTGTGACTCCCTTCTCAACAATCATAACATAACTATTCAATTAAACAAAACACCCCTCTTTGTGACTCCCATCATCACATTCATATTTGACAATTTATCTCAATAATATTTGCAATTACTTCCAGAATATATTACCAACATATCCAAAAGCATGCTATACGAAAATCTGAAGTCAACTGTGATCAACGATAAAAAAAACTTAAAATCCATATTTTCCAGTTTGTGAGGCAATCTTTCCCTTGTTGATGCTATCATCTTTTAGTCCTTTTGAACCTGCCTTAGGCTATGTGGAATATTTAAGCCTCATCTCATTGATCATATGAGAGCAATCGTCCTTCCAATGCATGTGGGAGGACACAGATTTATCAGAATTATTTGAAGATGCGGAAGGGGTAGTAGCGGCTTTCTCTTTGACAAGGGCATAGTAGGCCTCGATTTTCAGTCTTTTATTTGAATAGCTCATCCTGTATGCATAATTGATTATCAAATAGTTCCTTTAACAACCATACATGACAACTCTTTAAAAATATGAAATAGATTTTGGCTCAACAACATATCAGACTCATGCAATCCAATCCATATAAATTGTTTAACTGTTGTCGATGAGCAAGGGGTGAACAAAGGTTCTGGGATATGCAACGGGTTTGTATTGAGCGAAAAATGATAAAATGAGAGGGAAAATAATCATGGCTATTGCTCAAAGACAACAAACAATCAACTGTAATGTAAACCCAAGAATCATAAAACTGTGTCCCAATCAAGAAGTTGTGATTTCAAACTGTTTCAATATGGAATTCTCTTAACTGTAATTAAATTTTAAGAACAAGGAGTGAAAATGGATGTGGGAAGGCGAGGGGGTGTAATTAGCGAAAGTGAAATAATGGTAGGGAAAGAGAGCGGGTATTGTTCATAAAGTCAATCAAGTAACCCATAAAATCATTCTATATCAAATAATCATTGTGCTCAATTTAACAATCACTGTGTATAACTCAATCAATTTTGTGTATTACTTGCTCATTGTTCACCATTAGATCATTAACACAGTGTCATCAAACAAGAGAATATGCCTTCTACAACAACCCGTAAGAGTTGTGTTTCTTCCCAAATGTCCCAGTTAACGTTTAAAACAATTTATAAATGAACACACAATCATTTGTTCCATTATGTTTCATCAAAACCTCAATTATTGTCCATGCATTATTCCAATCATAAAAAACAGACTAAAAAAAATCATGCCCGATTACTCTTCAATTCCACTTTACAATTAAGTTGTAATGAGACCACACTAACACAGAAACTGTGTTGATCTCTGATATAATGCATGGTATCCATCGATTATACACAGTGGACAATCAATAAACAACCACCAATATTTTAATTGCAAGGACCCTGACTTGCCATTTAAACACACAGACAACGATCACCATTTCAACTCATACTATGCTTGGAATACATAGACCATTCGACAAAACGCAGACCATTTTTGTACGAGTTCCATCACTCTGAATCTAAACAATCATAATGTTTGGCTATCAATAAATATAGTGAGGTAGCAACAATAAACCTGATCTCATCCCATAAATTAATCAAATTGCAACAAAACCATTTTGTTTCAAAACCCTATGACCATCTCTGAGGGCATAACCAATAATATCCTTAGCATACACAGTGAATGGCCATACCATAATCAACTCGATTGTAATACTTCAATGGCAATTAAAACACACAGTCATAATAATCAACCACTCCACCTATCATGATGTAGGAACGCCACACATACCCACGCATCATGCACGAAGCAATGTTGTGACTTAATCAATTAAAAATAGTGTTGGGTTATCAATTCAATGATCACAAGGACAACGACTGTGTATTCGATTTAACAATCATCCAATTAACCTTGTTGAGCTTATCCATTCAATTATAATAACAAATGCAGTAACTAGATACCAAAACCAACACCACTGTCGCATAATCAACAGGGCGAGCGAGTAATCAACTCAGTCGACAATACACCACCAATCCATAACAACCAACACTATAACTGGCAGGCCATAACGGCCCCCTCTATCAACACTCGAGCTTGAGAAATCAAGGGTTTTCTCTGTTGACCAACACAGGGAGACTAGAGTCAACTCCTTTCATTGGTGAAAACCTCTAAGACCAACGGTGCACACACAGGGTATACCACAATTGAATTCTCGGACAAGGTGACAATTCTCGTGACATGAGAGGCTATGAATAGAGGAGCAAGGCTCCATTTTGGCCCTGTAACGACACTTAGCACATGAAGGGTATAACCCTCGTGGCTCTCCCAGCCAACCAACTAGCAATGTTGCGATGAAACAGAGCCGAGAAGAAGCAATATAACCCACTGGGCGACCATTAGTAGCATGAACAACCCAATACCCAAGTGAACAATGCGTAGTGACACAAGGCGCTTCCAAACCCTTTAAACCCCATAAAATAAAATGAATGGGTAAGGTGATAAGAATGCATGGAGGCAGCCAGCCAATCTGGACCAGTTGAAACTCTCCAACTAAAACCAGTAAGCATGACAGAGAGACTTCATGGCTGCTAAAACCCAGAATGACCAATAAAACTGTGACTTCAAACATTACTGCAGTGAAAACCACACCAACCATCCATTCTAGAAAAATATCACAAATTCAAACAGTTTCCAGTCTTAAGGAAAGCACAGAGCCATACATCTGAGCCAAAAACTATTTCATAACCAGAGTAGATTCATGGATGGCGAAAAGACATACATGTAACCAAAAGCACCTTAAAACGCAAGCTTGGCTGAGCGGTTATTCCCCTGCTGGAAAGTCGGAATCTAACCATAGAAAAACCCAGTTGAACAATATCTTGACTAGGGTGGCAGCCAGTGGAAGGAGTAGGAGTGACATGCAGTAAATGCACGTCACCTCCACACTCAAACTCATTCAATTCCTTAGTACGCGCCAGCCACTAATCCATTAATTCATCCAATTGAACCATGCATTAAAACCAACATCTCTTAATTGCCAAGAGCTCCACCCACATCACATATTACCATCTCCAACTATAAGTAATGTATAACAACTATATTTCCATGGAACTCAATAACCGCATAGCTATTATTTGTTAGCTAGGATTTACAACGATCATTTTAATGCATATAGTGTAACATGTCAGTATACACCAATTCCTTCCTTTTGCATTTTTTTGTTTATATTGCTTTATTTATTTTCAATTGCTCTTTATTTGTCATTACTAAAATGTATCTTTTACAGGTGTCACAAGTAATAAATCCAAGACTAAATAGCAAGGGTAACAACAGATATCATAAGCCATCATGGCATTCGAGTCTAGAGCAAGAGAACAAACATGTATTATTCCTCATCCATCTGTCGTGAATAGGACCAACATCGATCATCAATCATTCTCAATCCTGTAAGTAGTGTCGAACAACAGTAAAACATCAAATAAGACCCAGATCTGATCCTCCAACCTACAAGGGGGTCCCACCTACTAGTATTATATATATATATATATATAGTTAATAGGCTTTAGCAATACTTTGCAGGTGAAATCCTCGTTGTGATTTTAATCGTCAATAGAGGTCGACTAAGGAAGTCAACAACTCAATTGGTGTTTCCCTTCTTGTACATGATGTTCAAGTGGAATTGTTGTACGTATGTGGACCACTTATGGTGGCAGTCATTCTGTAACTTCCCTAGTGTTTGCATGAATTACATAGGATTGTGATCAATGTGGATGATTGTTTCCTTTCCCAAAATGTAATGCTTCCACTATCGGCATGCTTGTACAATGGAGTACATATCCTTGTCATAGGTGGGGTACCTTTGAACAATGTTAGATAATGTTTCACTGTGATAGTCCATCGGGTGTCCCTATTGAGTGAGGACTGCACCAATATCATAGTCAGAGGCATTTGTCTCAATCTCAAATGGTTGTTGCAGGTCTGGCAGTGTTAGAGTTGGTGCAGAGAATAGGTAGTGTTTTAGATCTCGAAACATTTTATATTGTGGCTTCAGCCAAGAAAACTTGGATTTGGTTCCACCCTTAGTCACTTGAATTAATGGCCAATCAATACGAGAGAACCCTAGTACGAACCTCCTGTAGAATTTTGCAAGGCCCAAGAAGTTTGAATCTCCATCAGGGTTGTGAGGGTTGGTCAATAACGAATGACTTGGATCTTTGTCAGGTCCACATGCACTCCATGTCCATCCACAATGTATCCCAGATACTGAATCCTCTGCATGTTGAATGAGGATTTCTCTAGGTTGGCGTATAACTTGTGTTGTCATAGGGTGCTCAGGACTTGATGATTGTGCTACAAGTGCTCTTCCCATGTCCGGATAAATACGAAGATGTCATCTAAATAAACCGCCATGAAATAGTTTGTGAATGACAACAATATATCATCCATTATCCTCATGAATTTTGTTGGAGCATTAGTCAAGCCAAAAGGCATGACCAACCACTCAAAGAGGCACTCTTTATATTTGAAGGTTTTCTTCCATAAGTTGCTTGATTCTATCAAAACCTAGTGATAGCCCGACTTCAAATTGATCTTGTTGAAGAACTTGGCACCCTTGAGTTGGTCAATAAAATCATCAATTTGGGGGATTGGGTATCAGTTCATGATAGTGATTTTATTCAGGTATATATAATCAATACATAGATGTCACGTTCCATCCTTCTTTTGTACCAACACAATTAGGGTCCCACAAGGTGAGGAGCTTGGTCGAATGTGGCCCTTTTGGATGAGATCATGAATTTGACTCTTTATTTCCTCATTCTCTAGAAGGGAGTGTCTGTAGATTGGACCATTGGGTAAGGGAGCATTGGGTACCATTTCAATGGAATACTTGACTTGGCAGTGCAGAGGCACCCCATAGGTGAAGAAAAAACATCCTTGTGCTTATTTTCAATCTTGTCGACCTCCTTTTGTTGTGAACAAAGGTCTCGAACTGAGGCTGTGGTGGTCGTAGTGACCTTCCATTCACCTACTGACCATATCATGAAGAGGACAAATTTTGAGGTCTAGTAGATTACTTTGTGACAATGTTTTGCCAAGATTAATGAAATGGAAGTAGCCAAAACTACCTCTAATATCTTGTATATTTGACCCCCCAAAGTGACAATGACACTATAGGGCCGAGATTCATAAACAACATGGTGTTTCCAAATATAAGGTTTTCCTAAAATAACATCACAGACTTCAAGTGGGGAAACATTAGACAGTACCTCATCCTTGAAAGGATTGATTCCATAGGATAGGTGGAAATAATGGTTGACGCAGATGTCTCGTCCCCTACTCAACCATCCGATGGTGTATGGTTGGGGGTGTGGCATTGTTGACAACTTCATTCTTTTGATGACCTCAGCTGAGATCAGGTTCTTTTGAATCCCATTATAAACAATGAAATGCGGTAGGGTCCCCTTCACTCACATCTGTGAATGGAAGAGGCGCTCCCCCTCCTCAAGCTCCTCTAGTTATTCTGGTTGGATTGTTGTGGTCACGATGGTAGTAGTGGGTTCTACCTCGATGATTTGTTTTCTTTTATTGTGCTATGAATCAGATTCTGAGTCAGGTTTTTATTCTTTTTCTTTGAGCTCAGCCATCAATGACTATTTTGAGCGACATTCATTAGTGTTGTGCTAGGGGTTTTTATGGAACTCACAATACTTTCTGGTGTCCTTCTTAGACTTCCCATTACCCTTCTTAGCCAACAACTTGGTCTAATTTTCTTGAGATTGATTCTCCTTGCTTTGTCCCTTGTTCTGTGAGTTAGGGTTTCCTTTTCCATGCTTCTATTGTAGCATATTTGCAAACCCGAACTCTCGCTTATTCTGTTACTTAAATCTCTACTCTATTTTGACAACATATCGATAGGTGACTCCCAATGAGGAGATGTCCAAGAAATCCATCTCTATTTGGATGTACCTGTGTAGCCCACTATTGTACTTCAAAAATAGGCGGCACTTGAAGTCTTTGATACCCATCTTCAAGCGCAAGGTATGAAATATGTTGGTGTACTCTTGCACCGTATGGCCTCTTTCCTATTACAGAGTCATCAATATCGTGTATTGGTCATCATAGTTTTTGTTAGGGTATAAATCCTCCTTCACGGCATCAACAAAGGATTCTCAGGTGGGTTCTCTCCCAAATGTCATAGATTCATATGTGGTGTACCTCTCCCAGCAACCTTCCCACCAAGCTTTGACATGGGGAAGGGATTTAAGGAGCGCAAAGGTGATCTTTTCACCAATGATTTTTTTTGGATAGACTAATAATCTTCTCACAGATTCAACCATTTTTCTAGAGCATTTGCATCTATCTAGCTTTCAAATAAAGGGATATCAAAATTTACTTGTACCTTAAAGGGAGTTGAACCTCTAAAATGTTTGCTTGACGAAGATGCTTCGGTCGTCGTCGATAGTCATGGAAGGATCTGAGTGAAGCTGTCCATTATTGCATTCCTCTTTCACATGAGGACTTCCTCAAGCAACATCTTGAAAGGATCCCCTACTCCATCATCTCTCTTTTTTTTCTGCCATGGGAGATCGCTTAGGCTGGTGAGAGCGGTCATCCTTAAGCAAAACTAGCTCGAGACCCAACTCTTTATACTTTTGCCTCATTAGGGACATGCATTGAGAAATAATTGGGAGCATACTGCTATTATACCACTAATATAGATTGTGAAAGGAGCGAAATGGAAAATAAGCAAGTAAATAAGACAAAATAAAGTAAAGAAAATATTATTGCACGAAATCAACTCCTTATTAAATGGGAAAATCCTTAGAACTACATCATGAATGAATGTCCTCCTTTACAAATGAGAGGCCTGTATATATAATAATTACTGGGTGCCTCGTAGCATTCATATCTTTTCAATATTTTATTGTTATTTGTTTTATTTTTTAAACACCATGGGTTACAAAAAAACACGGGTTGAAAAAACTGCACGCATGGATTTTCTCCACTTATTATTATTATTATTTCTCCCACCAAATACCATGGATGTGTATTCCCAATGGTAAAAAAAGAAACAATCGCCATGGTGATTCAGTGGAAGAGGTGGATGGCCACCGATTTTTACTTGGATCAGCAGAGCAACAACGCCAACATAGCATAAGATGGCAATGGATCCCTCTAAGAAGGAGAAGGGACCTTAGCAATTGTCAGTGAGACTGCTAGATATAGGTAGGAGGCTCTTTGGGATCCCTCACCAAAGATAATTAGAAAGTATGGAGGAACCCCCTCTTTGAACCGCCCCCTTTGCACATTTCCCATCAAGAAGAAGAAACTGAAGAAAGTGCAGAGCTAAGAGAATTAGAGGTAAGAGAAGTAGAAGAAGAGACAAGTGGAGGATAAAATGAAGTCATCAATACTTTGCAAGGAGGAATATATGTATTGGCAACAATAAGAAATAGTCAGTCAAGAAGACAAGGTGTTGTAACAAGTATGGCGAACCAAGATTCAACTCTAAGGCTTCTCACATTTCATGGGACAAGAAGAGATGATGTGTGATAACATTCTTTTATGTATAAAGCTATATGGTCAATGAAGAGAGTCACAACAAGGCATCCAATATTGTGCGGTTGGACACCACCTTTATAGATAGATCTATGATGTGGTGCATGAAGTACAAGGCTACTGCACCGATGAGACAAGCTAGGTCCCTAATAGAGATAAAGAGAGATTTACTTAGGGAGTTTCAAAAGCCTAAGTCAAAATCACAGTGCATCACTAAGATCAAAGAGATAAAACATCATGCTAGAGAAACTGTTTAGGACTATGAGCAACGATTCAAAATATTGTTGGATAGACTGGAATTTTAGATCCAAGGCATCCATCATAGAGAATGGTTTATTACAGGACTCCTACCCCAAATTCATGTCTCTCTCACAAAGCAGAAGGTGATGCTTCAGGCGAAGGTCATGGAGATTTTGATGCCCTTAGAAGATATGTTAGGAGGTGGTGAAATATTAGCAGGGTTCACACAAGTAGAATCTCAAATCATAAACCTCTCCATTAAATTACAAGATATGTCTAAGGCTAAGGTGGTGTGTTAGAACTTGTGGTGTACTACATGTCACATAGAAGGTCACCATAGGAACGAGATTCCTATGCTAGGGAGTTACATGGCGACGAGCACACTGAATCCGTTTTCGACCAGACCACAAACCGAGTGGTGTGATATTTGTAGACAATGGGGCCATATACCTCCCCATTTCCCAACACTACAAAAGTATCCATGGAACATGATGTGAATAATCGTCGGTCACTGCATCTTATGCAGGAACACACTACAGATGCCTTCTAGGTTAAGGAAGAACAGAAAGATGGAAACCATGGAGGTTTTGATAGATAAGGATACCAAGGAGGTCCAAAAGGAGGATATGGATGAGGAAGACAAAGAGGATAGGAGGTGGAGGAAGACCACCTACCTGATTCAACTGTGCATAACTAGGCCACGTGTCGCAATTCTGTATCAAACCACACGCACTATGCGGGTATTGACATAATATGGAGCATGTCATAGAGGATTTCCCAAACTTGTTGGAAAAATGGAAAGAGAATAAGGGGAACTGCAATTTGGTGACTGTGGAGCCATGCAGAAATCAAAATCTAAAAGAAGAAGTTTATGTATGAGTGTTAACCTGAGGAGGCATTCAGAAGGGTATGGACTTGGAATGAGGAGAATGTTTCGGTCAAAATATAGAAGGAAAGATTAAGAAAGTGACGCAAGCACCTCCTAAATTTGATGCCACGAAACAAAATCAATTCTAGAATGAATCCCAAAAGGCCTTGGAGGAAGACAACATGTGCGAAGAAGCAAGGTGCATCACGCAAAGGGCACTGGAGGAAGCCCGGGTGTGTGAAGTATTATAGCTCACGATACAGAGAGAATTGGAAGAAGCACGTGTGTGTGAGGAAGTACAATGTGCAACACAAAACGAAATGGAAGAGAAATGTGTGCGTGAAGAGATGTGATGCATGATGCGAGAGGAAATGCAACACAACATTTACCACAAAGCTGAATCAAAAAACCAAGTAAGTGATTTCTTGTGTTGTTGCTTTAAAATATTAAGTGATCTCAACGCTTTAAAGAAATTAACCCACATGTTAACAAGATGTATGGGGGAAGAAGAAACCACTATGGCTATGTCTTCCCCATTGCCAAAAAGGGATGTGCATCAGGTGAGAAGATAGAAGTGCATAGGAAGAGAATTTAAGATGACAACTAAAGTCAACAACTGTGAGATGGACATTTTCATATTGGACATGAGAACTGACATGAGCATCTTGCCAAAGAAATATTGGGATTTGATGGGTAAAACAAACTTGGTGTGGTCCCCTATTCAACTTAGGATTGCCAACCAATACATAATCTATCTTATTATCATACTAGAGCAAGTGGAAGTGAACATTGAAGGGGTAAACTCATACACATTGCACACAGATTTTTATGTGGAAACCCAACTAGGAGAAAACCACATATATTATTTGCTATATATTATAAAATACCTCCAAGTTTTGCTATTTGAATCAATCTATTGAAAAATTTATATTGAAAATTCCAAGATGACCTTCAAAGAAAACCCTAGAACAAATCATTACAAGACTTCATCTTCCCTTGGAATTTCACCCTTCTTCACTTCATCTTCCCTTGGAAATTCGCTCCTCTAGGCTGAAATTTACTTCTCTTCCTTGGCTAGGTCGAATTGGGGTAATTCAAATTCCAAATGAAGCTCCTCTTATTTATATGAGTCTTCTCCACACGAGGGGGTGCGACCAAGGGTCGCAACTTTTGGGTCACACCTCTTTCTTAAGGATGGTCAGCCTTAGGGGCTTATTTACTTTACTTTAGGGGTTTCTTTACTTTACTTTAGGGACTTCTTCTCTTGGATTTAGGGGCTTATTCACTTGGATTTAGGGGCTTCTTCTCCTGCCTTTAGGGACTTCTTCACTTGAATTTAGGGGATTCTTCTCTTGGTTTTAGGGGCTTCTTCACTTGACTTTAGGGGCTTCTTCACTTGGTTTTAGGGATTCTTCAAGGCTCCTTCAAGGCTCCAATTATGTACATCTCAAAGTGGGCATGTGGAAACAACCAGATGTTATCTCATCACGTGAGGGCCATGCTTAAAAGCTATGCCATAAGGGGACCACTTTGGATTTATATACACTTATGTCAAGGCTCCTTCAAGGCTCTTCAATGCTTCTTCAAGTGGACACATCATCATCACTTTTAGGGCTTTTGGGGTTTTCTTTAAGACTTCTTCTAAGGTTGACATCAATGACAACCAATTTTCCAACTTGCAGTAAACAAGCACTACACACAAATAAAATAGTGTTGAGGTATATTAGACATAACTGACGTAATAAATAGCCAAATTAGTGAAATCGACACAATAAAGCAAGACAAGACAATTTGTACCCAAACACAAATTTAGAAGATTTAGATGTGATTAAGGTATAAATGTCAGTGTACAACCCAAAGGATAGAACAACAAGACATGGCAGTTGGCTACTAGGACACAAGTGGATATGGTGGCAAAGAGGCAGGTAGTTAGCACTTAGACATGTGACAACAACCTGGGGAATGGGAATAAGCTGTGACAATAATTCCCCATGGCGCATGACAATTATGACAGTAAAGGACACTATGGATGATTGGTATAAACCTCGAAGGACAGCTCGACAGTAGAGTACCATGGATGTGAATTCACCCTCTGAGTATTTAATATTCAATGGCCATCCTTCACTTCATTATTTACACACAACAATCCAAGTATACAGTGAAAGAGTCGAGCAAAGAGAACCTAGGTCACTAAGAATGCCAGGAGTTAGGGAATCCAATTTGAAAACTCAATGCAGGGAACCATTCCAAAGCACAGTTGCCACAATAATTCTGGAACAGACCTCCCCAATCAAAGATAACAGTATAAGTGTCCAAGGACACTAAGAACTTAACATGGATAATGGCCTCCCCAAGTAAGCCCTCAACAAGACAAAAAACCTAGGAATCCAAAGACCAATACGTTCCCAAGCCTGAGATACCGACCAATGTGAATATCAAGGGTTCCATATTCAGAATGGTTCTAAAGCTAAAATATTTTGACTTCAATATACAGGATGAAGAGTAGTCCTCAGAAGTACAATTCAACACCTATATAGAGCTCCTTGCAAGGCCCGATGGATGAGTGAAATCGATCACCTATGAATAGGAAAATCCTTTGAAGTAGTCAAGGATAAGGCCCTACTGGATTTCCCTCATAGGTGCAGCTAGTCCATCAACTAGTGTGTCTGATATTTACTCACCCGCTTGCATGGAGGGATTATCTAGATCAACAAGCCATATTCGGTTGACATTGACATAGCGAGCCTAGTCATAGGTATCCCTACAATAGGATGTGATCCAATAGTGGCAATATTAGTTAAGGATGCTGAAAATGAGGACATGTACACTAAGTATGGTACACACAAGGGATCGAGAGGAGTGGTGATTTCTGAAATAAATGATGACAGGGTGCAATTCGCCATGTAGCTACTTGTGTGCAAAATGTTGCGCAAGTGCCACAAGGACAAGTAATCATCGTCATTGAATGTTGTGTCGACGACATCTAGATGGTATGGGAAAGATACCTGACAAATGAATTCATAAACGCTTTCCTGGAAATACAAAATTTTGACAGAGAGTTCCATTGCAACTGGTTGTTACTCCTTCTAGCCATGGTAGTATGGAAACCACCACCGAATCTCACATATGACCAACAACCCTTGGCTTGGTTCCTAGTGTATAAATTCTTAGAGCTCCAACACACAAACGACAGAGAGCTCCAGGTCAAAAATAACATTGCATTTCAGCTATGGTTTATTGAACTTATCCGAGCAGTGGTGTCCACACCACGAATACCAATCAGCATCATGAAAAGGTATGAGGACTACCTTCAGATTGAATGTAATCTTGATAATTTGTTTATTTACCCACATACAACTCCAAAGGAAAAATATGTTATCCTTCCATTTTGTATCACCGAGGAAGACATCCAACAAGCAATCATTAAGTGGCCAGAAAACTTGTGGCCCACACCCAAGAATGAATTAAATCAATTGGAAACAAGAACGAAGAAACAACAAGAGAAGAAAAAGGTAGAGCAAGTCCAACATAAAGTTAAAGAACATGTGGTCGAGAAGCAACATGCTATGACATCCCGAGGAAAGGGAAAAATATTTGTAGGTCAGAGGATGCGTACAGATATTGACCAAGAAGCTGAAAAGGGCAAAGGGAACAAGCGGAAGAAAACACAAACAATATCCACGTTGACTCCACCTATAAAGAAACCATGAGCGCTAGTCAAACTGATTCCAAGCTCAGAGTCAAGCGAGTAAGTGCATGCACCAACTCCACCACACTAGACTCATCCCATAGCCATCGCGGAGGAAGTCCCCCCACAATCCACTCAGCTCACACTGGTGCTCGATCAAAGAAGCCATAAAGGGACTTCTACACCCATCCCAAACCTCATCAAGGAACTCAAGGGGTAGTTGATAATGTAGTAGATAATGCAGAGAAAGACAACGCAAAAATTCGATGCACCTTGTCAACAACTAGCACTTATCCCACAAAAAAATCCCCATCGCCAGCACAATAGATGACAAAAAGCATGTCTTTCCCTACAACAATTCACAAGAGTACCCAGTGGAGAGTGTTTTGTTTCAATATAGTGGAAATTACTACTTGTGAGCCATCCAACTTCGTTTAACCTCAACCTGTCTCATACGTTGAGCTAGAGTTGGCACAGGTGTCTTCACAGTACCTACAAACTCATATGGCCACAATTATGAATGAATTGTGGGATAAGCACCGAGCACTAGACCAATATTATGCATATTTGCAGCAACAACATGACCAAGAAATTGTTGTGCATAGGGAAACCTAAGACAAGCATCACCAAGAAATATTGGTCCATAAGAAGAGTGAGGCAACACACCCAGAGATCAAATAACTTCACATAGCGGAAGTCACTATGCACACATCATTGATTAGAGCAGTCGACGAGATTTTTGTGCAAGTGCCCCATCCAATTATGTATAACCTCAACCTGTCTCATATGTTGAGCTAGAGTTGGCGCAGGTGCCTTCGCAAGAACTACAAACTTATATGGCCACAATTATGAATGAAATGGGGGATATGAACTGGGCACTCAACCAATATTATGCATAGTTGCACCAACAACATGACAAAGAAATTGTTGTGCATAGGGAAACCCAGGACAAGTATCACCAAGAAATAGTGGCCCATGAGGAGAGTGAGGAAGCACACAAAAATATCAAAGCACTTCACATAGTGAAAGTCATTGCACACACATCATTGATCAACGTAGTCGATGAGGTTTTTTCACAAGTCCCCTATCCAACAAAAGATACTTCGGACGTCCCTGCACCACGCAAGATTAACAAGGTGAAGGAGAGATTCCAATACCTGGAAACAAAAAACCTTGAACTTGAAGAGAAACTCAAGCACACTCCCCCATCAGTAAATGAGGGGTTGCAGTGGCAAATTGCGTTGGTAGAAGAGGAACGAAAAAATGGGCAAGGTCACATCGTAGATTTCGTAGGGGTGGTTGAGTATAGCTTCAAGCTCTAGACACACCTCTAGAATCCCCTCCAATTCCATGCAATTAATGATTAGATCTGTACAACTGAGGCCTGGGTCACATAGTAGCAACAAACATTGCCCTCTTTACCACCCCTCGAACGAAAAAAGCCCATGATAGTTATCACCAACAAGATTAGGGAGGTTGCGTCAACCCGCAGTGAACAACAAAGGATCTAAAGCATCACACTTGACGCATTGGATAAAGCCTAGTTGCAATACCACCAACTTACAAATGTGCAAGCAACCACAACCCCAATTGTAGAAGTGGTTGAGGAGATCAACTTTACCTCGCCAACAATCACATCAGGTGATTTCGAGGATTTTTGCAACAAGATGCAGGAACTGAAATAAATTTTTGATAAGGTGGATTATAAATTCAAAGGATTCATCCAGGAATTTATTATGACATTGCGATCAACCTCCTTTGTCACACCATAAATAACATTGTTAGCTCGAGGACAAGACAACTAATAGTGTTGGGGGCATGTTGGCACCTAAGGTTTGAAGACTGCACACATGC
>ML800308.1:402773-413864 GCA_009831015.1 Picea engelmannii
GAGAGAAGATTGATGGAAAGTTTGGAAACGTGTAGCACATTCTCGAAGCTTCCATTTGTGAGTTCAATTCTTCCTTTGTCGATGACCTCGACTGGAGAGTTGTCCCCCATCATAATAGGAGGACCTTTGCATGCATCCAATGAAGAGTAGACTTCTTTTGTGGCTTCCATGTGGTGTGATGCTCTTGAATCTACGATCCAAGCATCAAAAGAGGAGTTGATGGCAATCAAAGCATGGCTAGAATTGTCTTTCTTGGGATTCTGATCTTCTGGCTTCTTCTTCTTAGCACCCTCGGGGATGCGATCTCCAAGGTTGTTTTGTTGAAGTATTTGGGCCATTTGATCTATATGTTTCTACATACGTGCGGATTCTGGATGGAATCCTTTATGGCAGTAAGTGCATTTCTCCCCTTTTCTTCCCTTTCCACCTTTGGATCTGAAGGCATCGTTGAAGGGTTTTGAGTACCCTTCCTTCTTTGGATTTGCATGTGCTTTCCTTTTGTCTTTGTCTTTAGATTTCTAATTTTGATGACCGCTACGATCTTGCACAATAAGTGCATGCACCTTTGGGCCTTTGATTTTGCCCATATTGATGAGCTTGTTCTGCTCGTGTCAAAGACTCGATAAAGGCCTCAAGAGAGGGCATCATCCAGGTGGCTCCAGAGGCGAGCCTAACTGAATGAAATGTGGATACAAACACTAAGTATTCCGGACCAAGTTTGGAGAGAATGGTAAGAACCATTTGTTTCTCCTCAGATTTATCAACCCCGCAAGTCTTGAGTTGCGACAGCAAATCCTTATATTTGGTAAAGAAATATTGGATATTGTTAAAGGTTTTTGGATCCAAAGTGAGCAATTCCACCTCGAGCATGTGTCCCCTGATCTCGTCCTGTTTGCCAAAAATCCCTTCCATGGTGGTCCAGGCTTCATTGAGGGTTTTACAGGAGGATATGTGAAAGAGGAGTTCAGGAGAAATGAGACTGCAAATAGTTCCAAACGCTTCATCCATTCAATTTAGATAGTTGGATTTTTCTATGGTTGATGTGGGTTTGGTCTCTGTGTCCATGGTTAACCTGTATAATCCTCTGCCTCGAAGATGCACTATCATCTTATCTTTCCATGCAAAGAAATTGTACGGTGTAAGAATGAATTCTTTTGGAAATTCCATTTTTCCCGTTGTCTTCAATCTTCGGTACCTGCAAAAAGAATCTGGTGTGTCTTTTTCCTAGCAATCCGTCGACTCTAATACCATGTAAATGTGTTGAACCTGCACAGAATAGATCTAGCTAGCAAATGACACACACAGTTTGCAGAGAAAATATGAGAAAAGAGAAACAGAATAGAAAGAATAGAAGAATTCTAATTAACCAAATGAATGAATGATAATTTACACATGATATACTCTGTATAACTCAACTAATGCGCACTGGAGGAGACGCCAATGTGCCATAGTGGTGGTCTAGAGTGATCTGACACACACTAGCAGTTACGGGAGTAAACTGCCACCTAGTCTTGTCTCTCAAGCAGTTATGGTAGTGAACTGCCACATAGTCTACGTTAACTAGTCTCTCGGTCTTCAATTAACTGACTGAGACAGAGTGAAGTGAGGAGGAGATTGAGTAATGCGCTAGTCTGGTGATAATCCCAAGGACAATGTGCATTAATTGATGATGATCCCAATGTTGCATGGTGATGATCCCAATGTGGCATCTAGACTCCACTCAACTGATCAAACTGAAGTGTGAACTGAAGAAAATATTCTCCTAGAGAAATATTCTCCCTAAACTATAGGAGATTGAATAATGACTAATAAACATAGGGAAAACCTTAGGAAACAGAAATCTTAGGTGTGTGTGAAGTATCTCCAACAAAGATAGGGTATAGAGCTTTGAGGAGTTTGTGACCTTAGTAATTGATGGTAATATTAAGTTCTTAAAGAAAAGTTGACATTCTCCTTTATCTTAACTTTTCTATCATTTCTCCTTTACCTTACCTTGACATTCTCCTTTATCTTACCTTTTCTATCCTTTCTCCTTTATCTTACCAAGGTAAGATAAAGGAGAAAGGATAGAAAAGGTAAGATAAAGGAGAATGTCAACTTTTACTTAAATTTTTAACATTACCATTAATTGTTTCAAGATGTTTGAGAGTGGTTCCAACCACATTGGACTTTGTATGGAGAAAACAGAATTTCATATCCCATTTAGAATTCAGCAGACTTAACAGTTTTCAGGATTTTAGGATTAGCAGGATTATAGCGTTTCCGCTAGATTGTACAATGATGAATTTGCATGTGATGAATTGTTATTGTTGGAATTTTATCATTATTATTTTTATTTTTATAATTTTAGAGACAGGTACCCCTATGCTAGGCACACCAACGTCCCCCCATCCCCCTGAATTTCCCTAAAATTTGGGGGTGCTCCCACATGTCCCCCATGTGCGTCTCCCCGTTCCCACACTCCCCCATCCCGGAAACTAGGTGGAACATTGAAGAAATCAGATATTGCAAGGTTTGAAAACCCACTTGAAAATTCAATCTCAAAACAAGCATCATAGTCTTCTGTCGTTCTTACAGTGGTTGCACACACTATTTTAAGCTGATGCTTAGAGTTGTTTATCTCACCTTCTCTGTGTAGAACTTGAGACAACGCCCTTCCATCAGGAGCGACTAGTTTCAACCTGACACGGGTGTGTTGATGGTTAATAACCACTAAGTTCCTAAATATGCACACAGTAAAAATTAAAGAACTAAGGAATTTCCATCCCTAACGCGATTTAGGAAATGAAGTTAGCACTGTTGTTGTTGCCTCCATAGCTGTATTAATGAGTTCTCAAACCTAATTCATGTTGGCCATCTATAGAAAACATTTGCAAGCGCAGGATTTATATATTTATGTATCAGAAGACTGATTGGTTATCTGCTACTTAAATCCTGGCCTGTGAATATAAAAGAACTGTACATTACATGGTTAGGATTGTTTTTCTTTTTTGGGTTTTTGATATCAAATTGTCTGTAGCCTGTCTGATTTTGCAAACCCAGATGCTGAAATTATCACCCTATCCCCCAAGACTTTCATGGCCACAAACAGATTTGTGTGCGAACTTTGCTACAAGGATTTTCAGAGAGAACAAAACCTGCAATTTCACAGGTGGGGGCATAATCTTCCCTGGAAGCTCAGGCAGAGGACTACTAAAGAAATCAGGAGGAGTGCTTATTTGTGTCCAGAACCCACCTTTGTACTCCACAATCCATCCACGGCTCTTAGAGACCTCACCGGTATAAATAAACATTTCTGCAGAAAGCATGGAGAAATATGGAAAGCTCATTCCAAGACTTGTGGTACTGGAGAATATGGATGCGAGTGAGTTCTTGCTAGGTTAGCGAGCTTCAGTTGCAGCTGTTGATTATTATCAATGATGTGAGAATACACAAAACCCAAACCCACCTGCTAGGTGGCAACAAGAGGCTGGCTTCAAAACCTCAGATACTTTCGTGGAATGAAATGCTAGAAAGTACAAGCTTAGTAAAACAGATATAAGTAGAGGAGATGGATATCATTAACCAGTCAATTCCTAGACAGACAGACATACAGCAATCAACGATGAAACGGGCTCAGCCAAGCATCAATAGTAAATTCATTTCTACCAAAAAAAACATGAAGAGTGGCAAGATATTGTCGTTACCTGCCATACAAACGCCCGGAGAACAGTCTGAGTTGACTGAGCTTTTCCACGATCTCTCACCAGTGCGAATTTTGCTTAAATCCAATCGATTGAATACCAAACCACGCACGCCAGGCGCAGCCAAATTACAGAACTCAAAATATAGGTATATCCATCAATAATGAAGCGGGGATATCCATTGGCGAGGATTGAAGATGGCCCACGGCGTGAGTGTCAAATCCTTAATTATCGAAGGGACTCTCATCACGTAATAGATAATAGAGAAGGTTCAAAAGGAAAACTCGATTAGAGGAATAAGATATTAATCACTCGCTTTCAAACAATCCTTCACCATCTCGGTGCTTTCAATTACTCCACCGTGAGCCATGTGTGAAGAACAAGGAATTTGTGGTAGATGATGCTCTTGCCAATATAGAAACAAGGAATTTGGTGCTAGATGATGCTCTTGCCAATATAGAAACAACTCTTAGATGGAATCTCCATAAATTTGGTGTTAAGATAATCATTATAGGTCTATGTTTATACACTTTGATCTTATATATCTTCTTCTTCAAAAGGATAATTCATATTGGAAATGAAATAAAGTCACCTTATGATAAATTCATGTGGCAAGCTTAAGTTAGAGAAGACCCCAACCATTACAAGAACTTTACCTTGGGATGTGGCAGTTCACCATCATGCAAAAATTATTCACGACTTTGTTATATGGCATTAATTATAGCAGTGAATGCCCAACACATCATTGTTGTGGGAGATGCAATTATAACCCTTGATGTCTCATTAAGAATGTAAAGGAGAGCAAGATTTTCCCTTGCACTTTGTGTACTCATGTAGTAATGAACAACTTCCCACTATTAATAATGTCATGCAAACTTTGCCTTATATCATCCTCAAATTTAACATAGCAATAAATGAAGGTCACCTTAGCCATTGAAGTAACCAACCTCTCACATTGAGAGGACATTTGGGGGTATTTCGACCATAGCAAACTCAGGAAGAGAACTCAACAATGTTATCTATGGTTATGCCATTTTACACCGCATGTTGTCTCACGGTGCTAATGTAGGCATCTAAAAATTGGAACAATTGATAAGCCTAATTTCATGTTATTATGGAAAAGAGTAGCTACTTATGCAAGATTGAAGGCCAACCCAGACCACTTTCAATGGAACCTCATTATGACCATGATTGCCTTGATGAAAGTTTTTTTGTCGGTGGCACAAAATAGTGCAAATTAAGGGAATCTATATAAACAAGGTCCCCACTCTTTTGTTGTACAACTAAATCACCCTCAAGGTAATCAATCTCATGGTTTGCAAAGCTTCGCATATAAAGCTTTCTAACATGAAGACAAATCTTAAAGAATTAAACTAGCAACATTGAAATGACTTGTTAATCTCTCCATGAGTTTACATTGAGTAGGTATAATCTATATGCTTTTTCTTCTTTGTATTTCCTTCTTTTCCATGGAAAGTGTTATTGGGAAAGCTCTCCAAGCGCTTCCTCACAATCTGTGAACAACACTAGGGGTAAATGATGCCAAATTACAACATTTACTCCTAACTCAAAGGGACTATGTGGGATTGACCATATTCTAACACATTACTTGGGGACCTACAGATCAGAATTACATAACAAAAGCACAATGGCATACACTCGTCAAAGAATGAAATTCAATACACAACCAACAAAGAATGAATATTTAATACGCAATAGAATTTACGACTAATTGTGCAAACTTTTATTGAAAGCAATGGCCAATGCTCTCAAGTCCTATTACAACCATAGAGCCCATGCATAGGTCTTTGGATCACACAACACTATTAGCAACTACAAAAGATTAAAACAATGGAAAGCTAAAGGCCCCTATTACATCAATGTCCCAAGTATTTAAGCTATGAGGCCATGATTGTTCGATGCCTAGGTCTCTTCATTTATCTAGGGATCCCAAACATTTATTCAATTAATACATTGTTAATAATTGCATCTTTAACTTTCAGATACAACCTAGGCTTCATGGTTTGAATATTCAAAGTCAAATTTGAAAAATAAACACCTAGAAGGAATTATGAGTTTTCTATCACGCTCTGTGTTTGGCTTGGGCGCACCCTTAAACTCTATATTTTTTATGAATTTTTTGGGAAAGGTAGAGGAAGATGTCCTCTACATCATATAAAAATTTTAGACCCAAACTCAAAGTATTGAAGGCGTGCTAATAAAAACATTAACTCCCCATTACTGCATAAATCTAGAAATCTATGCATGTTGGTTCTAGACTTAGGCACAGTACTTAAACTCAATAATATTGTTCTATGAAATTTGTTGGGAGATATAAGGTGTCATCTGCAACATATCCACATTTCAAACCTTGAATCCAAGATATTAGAGTGCGTTGATCACAATATTGGACCCTTATCACTACTGAAAATTTATAAAAGCTTGAAATAAAACCCAAAAAATTTGAAAAACTACTTTTAGGTGTGCAAGATCGCCAAAACCCCAGGGATGCTCCTACATTAGACTCCCATGGTTGGAAAAAACTGAGCATCTTTCTCACAAGGTTGTTGATGAATCAACGATTGTTGAATATATGATCTTCTTCTTTCTTTTCTTCCACACTTAGTATGGTTCATCATTTTCATGGCCTCTACTTTCATGCTTTATTGGTTGCTTCATGACCAACCTCCTCGATGCTTTGCAACTTTCTTCAACTCTTTGCACTAATACTTGGGTCTTCGTATTCATGCAACACCTAATCACTAGTCCTCGTTGTCTCATAAGATTCGATCGCAATAATACTTATTGTGATTAACTATTTTAATGGCACATACTTCTTTGATTCATGTCGAATAATTCCAACATAAATTATCTTCAAAGTTTGCATTAGCACTTGAGTGCTTTATCCTTCATGTTTCCTTGTCCAAACATACTTACAATTGCACATCCTTGATTTTCCACTAAGTGCACAACCTCATGCTCAACAAGTCTTGTTGCCTCCTACCCAATAGAGCTTGTTACTTCAAAATCAACATCTAGTCCAATT
This sequence comes from Picea engelmannii, assembly GCA_009831015.1. NCBI lineage: Eukaryota > Viridiplantae > Streptophyta > Pinopsida > Pinales > Pinaceae > Picea > Picea engelmannii. Next base: position 409,503 of record ML800308.1, read on the forward strand.
GAGCTCATTGCCTCCCTAGCCTTCCTCTGGAAGTCAATCGACAATGCTTCAAATCTGTTACCAACTTTTGAGATTGTAACAATTCTACCCAAACCACTAATACTATCATAATCTTCACTTGGACTCAATGTGTCTTCAAAAACTTGGACCATACACATGCTTACCAACTCAACATCCAATTTACTCTTCTTTGGGAAACAAACTAGTTACTCTTATACTTTGTCATGCAGTCTAGGAATTACATCTCTACTTATCTTCATTCAGTGAGAACACCTTTTTTTGTGCGGCGACTACTTCACAAGCATCTCTAACATTTATGCTCTATGTTTTCCCATCATTCTTCTATTGCAATTGTATGAACATGAAATGTTGGTCCTCTATTTTCATGTCTTCTCTAAACATACTTTGTCTCGTGAGGTCACTCAACACTTCACCTCCCTGTAATATTCTCACCTTCAAAACAATGTTTACACGATCTTCAACTATACAATAAAACATGATAGCACAAATACTTATTACCAACATTTTCTTCAAGAATAATTCCCCAACTATTAGCCATAACATTTCATGCTCTTTAAGTTTTCATTATTCTTTAAACTAGCAATGTTCCCAAATCATAATAACAAGATATTCCTCAATACTTATGGTCTCGGTGCTCTTCATCCCATGGTCTACATGACCTATTCCATTTGTAATAGTTTTTTCTTCATGGGAATCAGATATCGACCAATCTACAAGGTCTTAAAGGAAACAACTACAAGACTCTTACGATTTGCATCATTCTTTCGTGTACCTACAATAAAATCAAACAACAAATTATAGGGTTCGAGTAACCCCTTCGTCATCTCCTCCTTTTCTACATCCTTAGTCTTCAACGCATATGCTCAAATACTTTCACCTTCAATCCCTTCCTTCTTCGACATAATGCTCACCGTCATTATCATCCTCAAATGCTTGACTTCTTTTGTGTATCATACCAATACACTCTTGTTCCAATTCAACTTGGAAACCATCTCCATCAATCTCTTCCTCTATCGACACATTCTTCATGACCTACTCTTCACATCCACTCACCTCTACCTTCTGTTAGTCACAATCTTTTATTTGTATTGGACAAATAAATGTCCATTCATCTATACCTTGTGGTCTTGTTCTCATTAGTACTTTCCTCTCAACTTGTGAAGTTACCTTGACAACTTCTCTTGATACACACACAACCCTTACCATCTCTCACCTAATCTTTTAAACATGGATACTTGATTCTTGTGTTTTTCCCCATGGTTTTTGAACCCCGTGGTCCCATGCTTCCTCTAGGACAGAGTGATTCCCATTCCTTTTTAGGAAACCAAACCTAATTCTCAAGCATCTCTTAATTAAGGTATGTGGGGATAATGATACAACATTTCTTCATTATCGGCAATTCCAATATAGTCATTATCTTATGCATTTTCTTCTCATTCTCAAATGCTTCTATAAATCCATCCCATGTGGATAAATTACAATAAAGTTCTATAACATGTTAAACTAACAACATCTAATAATGACTCGTCTTCAATACTAATTTCGCCAACAAATTCATTATCATTTTCATCTTGCAACCAAAACTGAGCATACCTTCAACTATTGTGGTTAATCTTCCATGATTGCCACATATGATGTCCACTTGCAACTCAACAATCTTCAAGGGTTGTAGAATCTTCATTTTGTCAAAGGCCATCTTCATTGTATGGGATTTTTTATTGTGTTGATCTTCCTTATACTAATGTGGTTTCTGCAATCTTTTGTTTTTTTGGTTGAATTATCTTCAACAGTGATCTTCTCTTTAATAGAGATACATAAACATCAATTATGCTTCCTTTGTCACTACTTATTCTTTTGTATCCATGCATCACTTGCATAGGCTCGACTATCACAGTAGCTCCCAAGCTCTTTCTCCTTCTAGCCCATTCCTTTTGTACTTTATTTCTTGCATCCTCTTGCATTCAAACTTCATACACAAGCAATCATCCAATGTTACAACAAAAATCAAGTCTCTAATTGATGTCCATATCTCACATTCATCATTAACTATCTTGTACAAATAACAATCTTATCCTTCTTCATTTCATTGTGCATTAACATCAAACTTGATTGGGGAAACTAGACCATACCTTCTCCATTAATCATTTTCAAATTTGTATTATCCTTGACAAGAATTACAATTTCATAATTACATGTGTTAGCACTGAGTGTCACCCTCGGATTGCAAGAGGATAAGCCCAACACCCATCAAATAGGTATGTAAATGTAGGTTTATGATAGAGTGTCAAGTGGACAAAACTCGGCATATCAATTTCCAACACAAAAAATCTAGGCTAGTATGCATAAGCAAATGGGGTTTTGGTTAACTTCAATCAGTGGTTTTAAAGATAAATGTGAGTAGATGGAAGACTTGGTGAGGAAGATGAATAGATATTCTATAAGCATCAAGCCTTCTAGCAGCTAGGTGAAGAAAAAACTCAGTCACAAGAACCTCTTGAACTAAATTTTAAAACACTGAAAACATTTACAACAGCATTATAATCAAACATCCATTATAACACAGTGATAACATCTCAAAAGGATCATCCAATAATGAGTAATCAGAGTAAGAAGAAGCAAGGTAATGAAAAGAGGTTGACTTATATTAATCAAAATATCTCAGATCTCATACATAAACTAGAGTATAGCTTTGTTTAGTCAAAATATTACAATAGGGAGCTCTGCTCAACCATTCGAACCTCCAAATAACATTTTCATGTTGTATTTATATTCTAAACAGTAAACAACAGCTTGAAATGCGAAAAATGTTATGCAAAAACTTTTCGTAGTGAACTGCCACTTTATGTCTGGCTAGGTGCTTCTGCAGCGCTTTCCGTAGTGAATCTGCAATCTTGTCTGTGTGGATGATTCTGTAGCGCCATGCGCTATGAAATGCTCTGTATTTTTCTGTGTCATGCAATGAGCCTAAAAAAACCCCAAAAATCTTAGCAGAAGGATTATAAGCCTGTAGATGCCTCCAGTAGGTAAAATTTATAACACTTCCCTCGAAACTTCAAGCTTGCAAAAAGTGATCATCATCAAAAATGGGGTTTTTCATCCTATCTATTTCATCTTCTTAGTCTAGCACTTCTCCTTGTTGCAACAACACTTCTCTCTGTTGTAGAAGCACTTCTCTCTATTGCAGGAGCACTTCTCTCTGTTGCAGCTTGGGCTAGTACATTGAGATTCCTTTGGGCTAGATCATCCTTGAAGGGTTGCAACTCCTCTTTAAGTTTTTTGTTCTGGGACTGTAAGCTTCTGTTTTCCCTGTACAAAGTCTGAAGTTTCCTATGGAGGGGAAAGAATTTTCTTGCTGTAAACCTAGCTAGATCAAGGGTCTCATTATACATGTCCACGAGTTCGCTCATCTTCCTCCTCTCAGTCAATCTTTCTCCCTTCAAATGGACAATTTCCTTTCTAGCATCCCTGAGTTGTCTGATCAATCTCTTGAAGGTGGAATTATTAGGGGTAGTGGTGATGTTTATGACTTCAACAAGTTTCTCAATAGTTTCACCCTTACCCTTGTCTTTGTTCTGAATAGGAGCTTTGGTCATGACCTCAATAAGCTTCCCAACAGTGTCACCTTTACCCTTATCTTTCTTTTGGACAGAAGCTTTGATTATGACTTCTATTTCAGCATCTCCTTATGGGTTGATGATATGGTGAAAGGCCTCCTAACTCTTGTCTCAATTGTTGCAGTAGGTGAAGGAAAATGTAACTTTCTCCCCTTTTTTATTGTAGTTTTGGCTGAGGGAACTTCCTCTAGTTCAGGTGTAGGCTGAGGTGAAAGTTCCTTTTGTGGAGAGTGATGAGCTTCCCTTTCTTCTTCTTCAACTTCCTTTGGAACTTCCTTGTCTGGGTAATGCGTTTTCTCTTTCTCTTTTTGCTTGTTTCTGCTTGGGCAACACTACTAGTTGGAAAAGGACTCTACACCCTAGATTGAGGGGTAGGAGCAACATCTAGTTGCAGATTAGCAGAGACAATGAATTTCTCCCAAGTGAGGCTTCTTTTCTTCAATTCTTCCATTACAAGCATCCTGATCAACCCTGAGTGGAAAACACTGGTGTCCACAGCCTTGGACTTGGCTTGGACACTATTAGCCATTTTTCATATATTCCTAAACAGATAGAAAGGGATGTTCAGCAAATCCTTGCCTGTGAAGTGTAGCAAAATCCTAATGTGATATTGGTATATCATGTTGAATCTGTCCTCACATGTAAAATACCTCTGGATGACTTTCAACATTTTTTCAAAACCCTCAACCAAGTGGCTCCTAGGCACTCCCTTAGACAAATTATCTTT
>ML800308.1:422582-448753 GCA_009831015.1 Picea engelmannii
GGTATTCGTGGTGTGGACACCACTGCTCGGATAAGTTCAATAAACCATAGCTGAAATGCAATGTTATTTTTGACCTGGAGCTCTCTGTCGTTTGTGTGTTGGAGCTCTAAGAATTTATACACTAGGAACCAAGCCAAGGGTTGTTGGTCATATGTGAGATTCGGTGGTGGTTTCCATACTACCATGGCTAGAAGGAGTAACAACCAGTTGCAATGGAACTCTCTGTCAAAATTTTGTATTTCCAGGAAAGCGTTTATGAATTCATTTGTCAGGTATCTTTCCCATACCATCTAGATGTCGTCGACACAACATTCAATGACGATGATTACTTGTCCTTGTGGCACTTGCGCAACATTTTGCACACAAGTAGCTACATGGCGAATTGCACCCTGTCATCATTTATTTCAGAAATCACCACTCCTCTCGATCCCTTGTGTGTACCATACTTAGTGTACATGTCCTCATTTTCAGCATCCTTAACTAATATTGCCACTATTGGATCACATCCTATTGTAGGGATACCTATGACTAGGCTCGCTATGTCAATGTCAACCGAATATGGCTTGTTGATCTAGATAATCCCTCCATGCAAGCGGGTGAGTAAATATCAGACACACTAGTTGATGGACTAGCTGCACCTATGAGGGAAATCCAGTAGGGCCTTATCCTTGACTACTTCAAAGGATTTTCCTATTCATAGGTGATCGATTTCACTCATCCATCGGGCCTTGCAAGGAGCTCTATATAGGTGTTGAATTGTACTTCTGAGGACTACTCTTCATCCTGTATATTGAAGTCAAAATATTTTAGCTTTAGAACCATTCTGAATATGGAACCCTTGATATTCACATTGGTCGGTATCTCAGGCTTGGGAACGTATTGGTCTTTGGATTCCTAGGTTTTTTGTCTTGTTGAGGGCTTACTTGGGGAGGCCATTATCCATGTTAAGTTCTTAGTGTCCTTGGACACTTATACTGTTATCTTTGATTGGGGAGGTCTGTTCCAGAATTATTGTGGCAACTGTGCTTTGGAATGGTTCCCTGCATTGAGTTTTCAAATTGGATTCCCTAACTCCTGGCATTCTTAGTGACCTAGGTTCTCTTTGCTCGACTCTTTCACTGTATACTTGGATTGTTGTGTGTAAATAATGAAGTGAAGGATGGCCATTGAATATTAAATACTCAGAGGGTGAATTCACATCCATGGTACTCTACTGTCGAGCTGTCCTTCGAGGTTTATACCAATCATCCATAGTGTCCTTTACTGTCATAATTGTCATGCGCCATGGGGAATTATTGTCACAGCTTATTCCCATTCCCCAGGTTGTTGTCACATGTCTAAGTGCTAACTACCTGCCTCTTTGCCACCATATCCACTTGTGTCCTAGTAGCCAACTGCCATGTCTTGTTGTTCTATCCTTTGGGTTGTACACTGACATTTATACCTTAATCACATCTAAATCTTCTAAATTTGTGTTTGGGTACAAATTGTCTTGTCTTGCTTTATTGTGTCGATTTCACTAATTTGGCTATTTATTACGTCAGTTATGTCTAATATACCTCAACACTATTTTATTTGTGTGTAGTGCTTGTTTACTGCAAGTTGGAAAATTGGTTGTCATTGATGTCAACCTTAGAAGAAGTCTTAAAGAAAACCCCAAAAGCCCTAAAAGTGATGATGATGTGTCCACTTGAAGAAGCATTGAAGAGCCTTGAAGGAGCCTTGACATAAGTGTATATAAATCCAAAGTGGTCCCCTTATGGCATAGCTTTTAAGCATGGCCCTCACGTGATGAGATAACATCTGGTTGTTTCCACATGCCCACTTTGAGATGTACATAATTGGAGCCTTGAAGGAGCCTTGAAGAATCCCTAAAACCAAGTGAAGAAGCCCCTAAAGTCAAGTGAAGAAGCCCCTAAAACCAAGAGAAGAATCCCCTAAATTCAAGTGAAGAAGTCCCTAAAGGCAGGAGAAGAAGCCCCTAAATCCAAGTGAATAAGCCCCTAAATCCAAGAGAAGAAGTCCCTAAAGTAAAGTAAAGAAACCCCTAAAGTAAAGTAAATAAGCCCCTAAGGCTGACCATCCTTAAGAAAGAGGTGTGACCCAAAAGTTGCGACCCTTGGTCGCACCCCCTCGTGTGGAGAAGACTCATATAAATAAGAGGAGCTTCATTTGGAATTTGAATTACCCCAATTCGACCTAGCCAAGGAAGAGAAGTAAATTTCAGCCTAGAGGAGCGAATTTCCAAGGGAAGATGAAGTGAAGAAGGGTGAAATTCCAAGGGAAGATGAAGTCTTGTAATGATTTGTTCTAGGGTTTTCTTTGAAGGTCATCTTGGAATTTTCAATATAAATTTTTCAATAGATTGATTCAAATAGCAAAACTTGGAGGTATTTTATAATATATAGCAAATAATATATGTGGTTTTCTCCTAGTTGGGTTTCCACATAAAAATCTGTGTGCAATGTGTATGAGTTTACCCCTTCAATGTTCACTTCCACTTGCTCTAGTATGATAATAAGATAGATTATGTATTGGTTGGCAATCCTAAGTTGAATAGGGGACCACACCAAGTTTGTTTTACCCATCAAATCCCAATATTTCTTTGGCAAGATGCTCATGTCAGTTCTCATGTCCAATATGAAAATGTCCATCTCACAGTTGTTGACTTTAGTTGTCATCTTAAATTCTCTTCCTATGCACTTCTATCTTCTCACCTGATGCACATCCCTTTTTGGCAATGGGGAAGACATAGCCATAGTGGTTTCTTCTTCCCCCATACATCTTGTTAACATGTGGGTTAATTTCTTTAAAGCGTTGAGATCACTTAATATTTTAAAGCAACAACACAAGAAATCACTTACTTGGTTTTTTGATTCAGCTTTGTGGTAAATGTTGTGTTGCATTTCCTCTCGCATCATGCATCACATCTCTTCACGCACACATTTCTCTTCCATTTCGTTTTGTGTTGCACATTGTACTTCCTCACACACACGTGCTTCTTCCAATTCTCTCTGTATCGTGAGCTATAATACTTCACACACCCGGGCTTCCTCCAGTGCCCTTTGCGTGATGCACCTTGCTTCTTCGCACATGTTGTCTTCCTCCAAGGCCTTTTGGGATTCATTCTAGAATTGATTTTGTTTCGTGGCATCAAATTTAGGAGGTGCTTGCGTCACTTTCTTAATCTTTCCTTCTATATTTTGACCGAAACATTCTCCTCATTCCAAGTCCATACCCTTCTGAATGCCTCCTCAGGTTAACACTCATACATAAACTTCTTCTTTTAGATTTTGATTTCTGCATGGCTCCACAGTCACCAAATTGCAGTTCCCCTTATTCTCTTTCCATTTTTCCAACAAGTTTGGGAAATCCTCTATGACATGCTCCATATTATGTCAATACCCGCATAGTGCGTGTGGTTTGATACAGAATTGCGACACGTGGCCTAGTTATGCACAGTTGAATCAGGTAGGTGGTCTTCCTCCACCTCCTATCCTCTTTGTCTTCCTCATCCATATCCTCCTTTTGGACCTCCTTGGTATCCTTATCTATCAAAACCTCCATGGTTTCCATCTTTCTGTTCTTCCTTAACCTAGAAGGCATCTGTAGTGTGTTCCTGCATAAGATGCAGTGACCGACGATTATTCACATCATGTTCCATGGATACTTTTGTAGTGTTGGGAAATGGGGAGGTATATGGCCCCATTGTCTACAAATATCACACCACTCGGTTTGTGGTCTGGTCGAAAACGGATTCAGTGTGCTCGTCGCCATGTAACTCCCTAGCATAGGAATCTCGTTCCTATGGTGACCTTCTATGTGACATGTAGTACACCACAAGTTCTAACACACCACCTTAGCCTTAGACATATCTTGTAATTTAATGGAGAGGTTTATGATTTGAGATTCTACTTGTGTGAACCCTGCTAATATTTCACCACCTCCTAACATATCTTCTAAGGGCATCAAAATCTCCATGACCTTCGCCTGAAGCATCACCTTCTGCTTTGTGAGAGAGACATGAATTTGGGGTAGGAGTCCTGTAATAAACCATTCTCTATGATGGATGCCTTGGATCTAAAATTCCAGTCTATCCAACAATATTTTGAATCGTTGCTCATAGTCCTAAACAGTTTCTCTAGCATGATGTTTTATCTCTTTGATCTTAGTGATGCACTGTGATTTTGACTTAGGCTTTTGAAACTCCCTAAGTAAATCTCTCTTTATCTCTATTAGGGACCTAGCTTGTCTCATCGGTGCAGTAGCCTTGTACTTCATGCACCACATCATAGATCTATCTATAAAGGTGGTGTCCAACCGCACAATATTGGATGCCTTGTTGTGACTCTCTTCATTGACCATATAGCTTTATACATAAAAGAATGTTATCACACATCATCTCTTCTTGTCCCATGAAATGTGAGAAGCCTTAGAGTTGAATCTTGGTTCGCCATACTTGTTACAACACCTTGTCTTCTTGACTGACTATTTCTTATTGTTGCCAATACATATATTCCTCCTTGCAAAGTATTGATGACTTCATTTTATCCTCCACTTGTCTCTTCTTCTACTTCTCTTACCTCTAATTCTCTTAGCTCTGCACTTTCTTCAGTTTCTTCTTCTTGATGGGAAATGTGCAAAGGGGGCGGTTCAAAGAGGGGGTTCCTCCATACTTTCTAATTATCTTTGGTGAGGGATCCCAAAGAGCCTCCTACCTATATCTAGCAGTCTCACTGACAATTGCTAAGGTCCCTTCTCCTTCTTAGAGGGATCCATTGCCATCTTATGCTATGTTGGCGTTGTTGCTCTGCTGATCCAAGTAAAAATCGGTGGCCATCCACCTCTTCCACTGAATCACCATGGCGATTGTTTCTTTTTTTACCATTGGGAATACACATCCATGGTATTTGGTGGGAGAAATAATAATAATAATAAGTGGAGAAAATCCATGCGTGCAGTTTTTTCAACCCGTGTTTTTTTGTAACCCATGGTGTTTAAAAAATAAAACAAATAACAATAAAATATTGAAAAGATATGAATGCTACGAGGCACCCAGTAATTATTATATATACAGGCCTCTCATTTGTAAAGGAGGACATTCATTCATGATGTAGTTCTAAGGATTTTCCCATTTAATAAGGAGTTGATTTCGTGCAATAATATTTTCTTTACTTTATTTTGTCTTATTTACTTGCTTATTTTCCATTTCGCTCCTTTCACAATCTATATTAGTGGTATAATAGCAGTATGCTCCCAATTATTTCTCAATGCATGTCCCTAATGAGGCAAAAGTATAAAGAGTTGGGTCTCGAGCTAGTTTTGCTTAAGGATGACCGCTCTCACCAGCCTAAGCGATCTCCCATGGCAGAAAAAAAAGAGAGATGATGGAGTAGGGGATCCTTTCAAGATGTTGCTTGAGGAAGTCCTCATGTGAAAGAGGAATGCAATAATGGACAGCTTCACTCAGATCCTTCCATGACTATCGACGACGACCGAAGCATCTTCGTCAAGCAAACATTTTAGAGGTTCAACTCCCTTTAAGGTACAAGTAAATTTTGATATCCCTTTATTTGAAAGCTAGATAGATGCAAATGCTCTAGAAAAATGGTTGAATCTGTGAGAAGATTATTAGTCTATCCAAAAAAAATCATTGGTGAAAAGATCACCTTTGCGCTCCTTAAATCCCTTCCCCATGTCAAAGCTTGGTGGGAAGGTTGCTGGGAGAGGTACACCACATATGAATCTATGACATTTGGGAGAGAACCCACCTGAGAATCCTTTGTTGATGCCGTGAAGGAGGATTTATACCCTAACAAAAACTATGATGACCAATACACGATATTGATGACTCTGTAATAGGAAAGAGGCCATACGGTGCAAGAGTACACCAACATATTTCATACCTTGCGCTTGAAGATGGGTATCAAAGACTTCAAGTGCCGCCTATTTTTGAAGTACAATAGTGGGCTACACAGGTACATCCAAATAGAGATGGATTTCTTGGACATCTCCTCATTGGGAGTCACCTATCGATATGTTGTCAAAATAGAGTAGAGATTTAAGTAACAGAATAAGCGAGAGTTCGGGTTTGCAAATATGCTACAATAGAAGCATGGAAAAGGAAACCCTAACTCACAGAACAAGGGACAAAGCAAGGAGAATCAATCTCAAGAAAATTAGACCAAGTTGTTGGCTAAGAAGGGTAATGGGAAGTCTAAGAAGGACACCAGAAAGTATTGTGAGTTCCATAAAAACCCCTAGCACAACACTAATGAATGTCGCTCAAAATAGTCATTGATGGCTGAGCTCAAAGAAAAAGAATAAAAACCTGACTCAGAATCTGATTCATAGCACAATAAAAGAAAACAAATCATCGAGGTAGAACCCACTACTACCATCGTGACCACAACAATCCAACCAGAATAACTAGAGGAGCTTGAGGAGGGGGAGCGCCTCTTCCATTCACAGATGTGAGTGAAGGGGACCCTACCGCATTTCATTGTTTATAATGGGATTCAAAAGAACCTGATCTCAGCTGAGGTCATCAAAAGAATGAAGTTGTCAACAATGCCACACCCCCAACCATACACCATCGGATGGTTGAGTAGGGGACGAGACATCTGCGTCAACCATTATTTCCACCTATCCTATGGAATCAATCCTTTCAAGGATGAGGTACTGTCTAATGTTTCCCCACTTGAAGTCTGTGATGTTATTTTAGGAAAACCTTATATTTGGAAACACCATGTTGTTTATGAATCTCGGCCCTATAGTGTCATTGTCACTTTGGGGGGTCAAATATACAAGATATTAGAGGTAGTTTTGGCTACTTCCATTTCATTAATCTTGGCAAAACATTGTCACAAAGTAATCTACTAGACCTCAAAATTTGTCCTCTTCATGATATGGTCAGTAGGTGAATGGAAGGTCACTACGACCACCACAGCCTCAGTTCGAGACCTTTGTTCACAACAAAAGGAGGTCGACAAGATTGAAAATAAGCACAAGGATGTTTTTTCTTCACCTATGGGGTGCCTCTGCACTGCCAAGTCAAGTATTCCATTGAAATGGTACCCAATGCTCCCTTACCCAATGGTCCAATCTACAGACACTCCCTTCTAGAGAATGAGGAAATAAAGAGTCAAATTCATGATCTCATCCAAAAGGGCCACATTCGACCAAGCTCCTCACCTTGTGGGACCCTAATTGTGTTGGTACAAAAGAAGGATGGAACGTGACATCTATGTATTGATTATATATACCTGAATAAAATCACTATCATGAACTGATACCCAATCCCCCAAATTGATGATTTTATTGACCAACTCAAGGGTGCCAAGTTCTTCAACAAGATCAATTTGAAGTCGGGCTATCACTAGGTTTTGATAGAATCAAGCAACTTATGGAAGAAAACCTTCAAATATAAAGAGTGCCTCTTTGAGTGGTTGGTCATGCCTTTTGGCTTGACTAATGCTCCAACAAAATTCATGAGGATAATGGATGATATATTGTTGTCATTCACAAACTATTTCATGGCGGTTTATTTAGATGACATCTTCGTATTTATCCGGACATGGGAAGAGCACTTGTAGCACAATCATCAAGTCCTGAGCACCCTATGACAACACAAGTTATACGCCAACCTAGAGAAATCCTCATTCAACATGCAGAGGATTCAGTATCTGGGATACATTGTGGATGGACATGGAGTGCATGTGGACCTGACAAAGATCCAAGTCATTCGTTATTGACCAACCCTCACAACCCTGATGGAGATTCAAACTTCTTGGGCCTTGCAAAATTCTACAGGAGGTTCGTACTAGGGTTCTCTCGTATTGATTGGCCATTAATTCAAGTGACTAAGGGTGGAACCAAATCCAAGTTTTCTTGGCTGAAGCCACAATATAAAATGTTTCGAGATCTAAAACACTACCTATTCTCTGCACCAACTCTAACACTGCCAGACCTGCAACAACCATTTGAGATTGAGACAAATGCCTCTGACTATGATATTGGTGCAGTCCTCACTCAATAGGGACACCCGATGGACTATCACAGTGAAACATTATCTAACATTGTTCAAAGGTACCCCACCTATGACAAGGATATGTACTCCATTGTACAAGCATGCCGATAGTGGAAGCATTACATTTTGGGAAAGGAAACAATCATCCACATTGATCACAATCCTATGTAATTCATGCAAACACTAGGGAAGTTACAGAATGACTGCCACCATAAGTGGTCCACATACGTACAACAATTCCACTTGAACATCATGTACAAGAAGGGAAACACCAATTGAGTTGTTGACTTCCTTAGTCGACCTCTATTGACGATTAAAATCACAACGAGGATTTCACCTGCAAAGTATTGCTAAAGCCTATTAACTATATATATATATATATATAATACTAGTAGGTGGGACCCCCTTGTAGGTTGGAGGATCAGATCTGGGTCTTATTTGATGTTTTACTGTTGTTCGACACTACTTACAGGATTGAGAATGATTGATGATCGATGTTGGTCCTATTCACGACAGATGGATGAGGAATAATACATGTTTGTTCTCTTGCTCTAGACTCGAATGCCATGATGGCTTATGATATCTGTTGTTACCCTTGCTATTTAGTCTTGGATTTATTACTTGTGACACCTGTAAAAGATACATTTTAGTAATGACAAATAAAGAGCAATTGAAAATAAATAAAGCAATATAAACAAAAAAATGCAAAAGGAAGGAATTGGTGTATACTGACATGTTACACTATATGCATTAAAATGATCGTTGTAAATCCTAGCTAACAAATAATAGCTATGCGGTTATTGAGTTCCATGGAAATATAGTTGTTATACATTACTTATAGTTGGAGATGGTAATATGTGATGTGGGTGGAGCTCTTGGCAATTAAGAGATGTTGGTTTTAATGCATGGTTCAATTGGATGAATTAATGGATTAGTGGCTGGCGCGTACTAAGGAATTGAATGAGTTTGAGTGTGGAGGTGACGTGCATTTACTGCATGTCACTCCTACTCCTTCCACTGGCTGCCACCCTAGTCAAGATATTGTTCAACTGGGTTTTTCTATGGTTAGATTCCGACTTTCCAGCAGGGGAATAACCGCTCAGCCAAGCTTGCGTTTTAAGGTGCTTTTGGTTACATGTATGTCTTTTCGCCATCCATGAATCTACTCTGGTTATGAAATAGTTTTTGGCTCAGATGTATGGCTCTGTGCTTTCCTTAAGACTGGAAACTGTTTGAATTTGTGATATTTTTCTAGAATGGATGGTTGGTGTGGTTTTCACTGCAGTAATGTTTGAAGTCACAGTTTTATTGGTCATTCTGGGTTTTAGCAGCCATGAAGTCTCTCTGTCATGCTTACTGGTTTTAGTTGGAGAGTTTCAACTGGTCCAGATTGGCTGGCTGCCTCCATGCATTCTTATCACCTTACCCATTCATTTTATTTTATGGGGTTTAAAGGGTTTGGAAGCGCCTTGTGTCACTACGCATTGTTCACTTGGGTATTGGGTTGTTCATGCTACTAATGGTCGCCCAGTGGGTTATATTGCTTCTTCTCGGCTCTGTTTCATCGCAACATTGCTAGTTGGTTGGCTGGGAGAGCCACGAGGGTTATACCCTTCATGTGCTAAGTGTCGTTACAGGGCCAAAATGGAGCCTTGCTCCTCTATTCATAGCCTCTCATGTCACGAGAATTGTCACCTTGTCCGAGAATTCAATTGTGGTATACCCTGTGTGTGCACCGTTGGTCTTAGAGGTTTTCACCAATGAAAGGAGTTGACTCTAGTCTCCCTGTGTTGGTCAACAGAGAAAACCCTTGATTTCTCAAGCTCGAGTGTTGATAGAGGGGGCCGTTATGGCCTGCCAGTTATAGTGTTGGTTGTTATGGATTGGTGGTGTATTGTCGACTGAGTTGATTACTCGCTCGCCCTGTTGATTATGCGACAGTGGTGTTGGTTTTGGTATCTAGTTACTGCATTTGTTATTATAATTGAATGGATAAGCTCAACAAGGTTAATTGGATGATTGTTAAATCGAATACACAGTCGTTGTCCTTGTGATCATTGAATTGATAACCCAACACTATTTTTAATTGATTAAGTCACAACATTGCTTCGTGCATGATGCGTGGGTATGTGTGGCGTTCCTACATCATGATAGGTGGAGTGGTTGATTATTATGACTGTGTGTTTTAATTGCCATTGAAGTATTACAATCGAGTTGATTATGGTATGGCCATTCACTGTGTATGCTAAGGATATTATTGGTTATGCCCTCAGAGATGGTCATAGGGTTTTGAAACAAAATGGTTTTGTTGCAATTTGATTAATTTATGGGATGAGATCAGGTTTATTGTTGCTACCTCACTATATTTATTGATAGCCAAACATTATGATTGTTTAGATTCAGAGTGATGGAACTCGTACAAAAATGGTCTGCGTTTTGTCGAATGGTCTATGTATTCCAAGCATAGTATGAGTTGAAATGGTGATCGTTGTCTGTGTGTTTAAATGGCAAGTCAGGGTCCTTGCAATTAAAATATTGGTGGTTGTTTATTGATTGTCCACTGTGTATAATCGATGGATACCATGCATTATATCAGAGATCAACACAGTTTCTGTGTTAGTGTGGTCTCATTACAACTTAATTGTAAAGTGGAATTGAAGAGTAATCGGGCATGATTTTTTTTAGTCTGTTTTTTATGATTGGAATAATGCATGGACAATAATTGAGGTTTTGATGAAACATAATGGAACAAATGATTGTGTGTTCATTTATAAATTGTTTTAAACGTTAACTGGGACATTTGGGAAGAAACACAACTCTTACGGGTTGTTGTAGAAGGCATATTCTCTTGTTTGATGACACTGTGTTAATGATCTAATGGTGAACAATGAGCAAGTAATACACAAAATTGATTGAGTTATACACAGTGATTGTTAAATTGAGCACAATGATTATTTGATATAGAATGATTTTATGGATTACTTGATTGACTTTATGAACAATACCCGCTCTCTTTCCCTACCATTATTTCACTTTCGCTAATTACACCCCCTCGCCTTCCCACATCCATTTTCACTCCTTGTTCTTAAAATTTAATTACAGTTAAGAGAATTCCATATTGAAACAGTTTGAAATCAAAACTTCTTGATTGGGACACAGTTTTATGATTCTTGGGTTTACATTACAGTTGATTGTTTGTTGTCTTTGAGCAATAGCCATGATTATTTTCCCTCTCATTTTATCATTTTTCGCTCAATACAAACCCGTTGCATATCCCAGAACCTTTGTTCACCCCTTGCTCATCGACAACAGTTAAACAATTTATATGGATTGGATTGCATGAGTCTGATATGTTGTTGAGCCAAAATCTATTTCATATTTTTAAAGAGTTGTCATGTATGGTTGTTAAAGGAACTATTTGATAATCAATTATGCATACAGGATGAGCTATTCAAATAAAAGACTGAAAATCGAGGCCTACTATGCCCTTGTCAAAGAGAAAGCCGCTACTACCCCTTCCGCATCTTCAAATAATTCTGATAAATCTGTGTCCTCCCACATGCATTGGAAGGACGATTGCTCTCATATGATCAATGAGATGAGGCTTAAATATTCCACATAGCCTAAGGCAGGTTCAAAAGGACTAAAAGATGATAGCATCAACAAGGGAAAGATTGCCTCACAAACTGGAAAATATGGATTTTAAGTTTTTTTTATCGTTGATCACAGTTGACTTCAGATTTTCGTATAGCATGCTTTTGGATATGTTGGTAATATATTCTGGAAGTAATTGCAAATATTATTGAGATAAATTGTCAAATATGAATGTGATGATGGGAGTCACAAAGAGGGGTGTTTTGTTTAATTGAATAGTTATGTTATGATTGTTGAGAAGGGAGTCACAAGGGGTCCCACCTACTAGTCATTATTTATTAAAAACCCTTATTATGATTTATTACTCTTTCCCCCTTAACTAAAAGTTGGTTGAGTTTTAGTTAACTTAACTAATGAAGTAGTTCAACCACTTCAACCAATTCTAATTTGCTTAAAGGCAAAAATAAAAGGAGGAACAAAGAGGATAGAAGGAGAAGCATACTAAGGTTTGCTCTTTGAGTTTATGTTGAAATAGTTCAACTTTCATTCATTCTTTAATTTATCACAAGCCTAATTATTTTTTATGATAGTAGGGTCTTATTGTAGACAACAAGATTCAGGGCTGAATTACATCATTCATACACTTGTTTTTCAGAGGTGTTGATCTATCTTTGACAGTCTGTGTAGACTTGTCTGTTTGTGAATTAGTTTTCATGACTGACAAAGGCTATTGTGCAGAGTCGAGTGGGCAACAATCTGTGGCAAGCTGATCCAGCTTTTAGAGTTCAGTTTTTGATTTTCTGTCAGAGGTCCTTTTGTATGTTCCATCAGGGATGTCTAAGTTTGACTTTGGTTCGAAATTTCTGTGCGAAATTTTGTAAAAGGAACGACTCTTTGGTGAATTGGGATGAAATAAAGGATTGCTTTATGTCTCATCTGTCTTGATTATCATTTTGGTGTCTTTGCTTCTATCTCTACATTATTTCAACAACTGTTATATTCAGAAAAGAATATAAAAAGTGAATTTCCAACAAGTTTTTTACTGATAAAAAAACTAGCCTAACCACTTTTAATCAATACTTGTGAGTTAGGATGTTATTTTTGTTGGCTATAAACATAGGGTGATATTCCCGTCTATTTTGATTTAGCCAAGAAGAATCTGAAAATGCTTGAGTAAGATCATTTCATATCTTTTCCTCAACAACCTCCAGTTGCATCGGTAACCACAATGCTCAACTCTTGTAGGCATGAGACCTCAGGGTGGTCCCAATTATAAGATAATGATCATAACTTTGCTGCCACGTATAAAACACTGGGTTCATGCATACTAGTTGCAGACTTTCATCTCTAGGATGGAATTCTATGCCATTTGGGCCATATTTGTGTTCCTTTAAGCGAGCGTGCGAAGTTGATTTGGGAAGCTCATTACAGTCGAGTGGTAGGACACTTTGGCATGGAAAAAATAGTGGCGGTACCACAAAAGTATTTTTATTGGTCGAAGCTTTGCCAGGATGTCGGCAAGTATATTAGATCATGCAGTCTCTATGCCATCACCAAACCTACCATTAAGAAACATGGTCTATACGCCCCTTTGCCTACTTCTGATAGGTCTTGGGAGTCCATCTCCATGGATTAGATGTCCAGACTACCTTCAACCAAGCATGGCAATGATTGTGTATTCGTGTTCATTGATTGATTCTCGAAGATGGAAATTTTGACACCCTACAAAAAGAGTATCACAACCGATGCTACTACTAAGCTCTTCTTTCAGCGTGTTTGGGTTCATTTTGGTCTACCAAAGACTTTTATTTCAGATCGTGATAGCAAGTTCTTGAGTACATTTTGGTCCAATCTGTGGTCATTAATGGACACCAAGCTCACCAAATCAACTGCCTCCCACCCCCCAACTAATGGATAGATGGAGGTAGTCAATCAGATGATTTTGTATTTCCTAAGAATGTATAATTAAAAACATCCCCGCACATGCGATGAGAGTCTTCCTTATGTTCAACATAGCTATAATTGAGCACTTCATAGCTCTATTTCCCACAACCCTTCTCAAGTGTGCTTGGGGTTCTATCCATTGGCCCCAATTGATGTAGCTCTTCCCATTACATCCAGATAAGAAGAATCTACCCATGCTCAAATTGAGGCTGATAAGGCAACTAGAGTTGTTGAAATAATTTAACAAATCTTCCAACAAGTCCATGGCATTTTGTAGAAAGTCAATGCCAAGTACACATAATGACATCCCCAACATCGAGTTCCACAAAAGTTTTAGGTTGGTGATAATGTCTAGTTATATTTGCAGAAAGATCACCTTGCAGGAACCCATTGGAAGCTTTGATCACTTTGATATGGGCCTTACACCATCACCAAGGTTGTAGGTGAAAATGATTTTGAATCAAGTATTCCCCCATTCCGTGGCCTGCATCCAGTCTCCTATGTGGAGCTCCTTCGCCCATATTTTCCACCTCTATTGGACACCTTAGATGTAGCTGAGCACTTGGACCCTACAAAACTCAACTCTGATTACCTTGAGTAGGCTATAATTGATCGAATAATGGATACATAGATGAAAGGCACTTGCCAACATAACCTACAACTCTATCGGGTCGTCAAAGAAGAGTCGCTTTTTCACCAAGGGAAGTGGCTCACCAAGATCCAAATTCAACAAAAGTTTCCCCATCTTATTAGGGAACTTGACACAATGGGGACCATTTCTTCCTAAGGGGGGAGGATTAGTCCAAGTGAAAATTGGTGGTCATCCACCTCTTCCACTAAATCACTAGAATATGTTTTTCTTTTTTTACAATTGGGAATATACACCCATGCTATTTGGTGGGAGAAATAATAATAATAATAAGTGGAGAAACTCCATGTGCACATTTTTGCAACCCATGGAATTCACCCATGGTTTTTTGTAACCCGTAGTATTTACCCATGGTATTTGAAAACTAAAACAAATAACAATAAAATAATGAAAAGACATGACTCCTACGAGGCACCCCGAAAGTATTATATATACGAGACTCTCATTTGTAAAGGAGGACATCCATTCATGATGTAGTTCTAAGGATTGTTCCCTTTTATAAAGAGTTGATTTCGTGCCATATTATTCTCATTACTTTATTTTGTTGCATTTACTTTCCTATTTTCCATTTTGTTCCTTTCATAATCCAAATAATTTGCACCTCATATTCCACTTATGTGACTCCATCCCTTATCATCTAAGGGGATCTGACATTGTCTTCTTCGACCCTACTCCCACTATTTCTAGTATCCTCTCCTGATACCTTCCTCCTAATGTCACATCTCTTTGACAACCTTTCTTCTTATGTGCTTCTCTATGGCACATAATTGTCTCCCGCACACCCTCCTAGTGCGATTTCGTTTCTCTTCATCTTAGGTCCGACCCCTCATCCTTCAACCATTTCTATCTTTTATCCACTCCTCTATTAAGCTTTACTCCTTAGCTCATCTCTTCTTACGTATCTCTCAACTCTTTTTCTCCTCTACTCTTCTGGGTCCATCCTCTCCTCTCCTCATTTTATCTTCTTCTGGATCCCTTTTGTTGAAAACTCTCTCTCTCTCTCTCTCTCTAACCCCCCCCCCCAATGTGCCGGGGGGGGGGGTTACTCAACCATTCTATCAGCTCCATGTGCATCAATCCCTTCTCTATGAACACCATATTTATGCACAAAGGGATTTCTTCCAATAGTATCATTTTAGGACCGATTGCAAACTTCCTTTCAACACTGCTGAAGGATTCGCTGCACTCGATAACAAACTCGACAATATACCATTCTTTGACATGCTCAAACTAGAATTCAATAGCTTTGGCCCACTTATTATCCATAGATATGAGCCTATTGACAATATTTTGGTCCCATACAAGTGATTCTTGGGCTCCCAAGGTAGAGTTAATCTCTATCTGCCTCCTTATCCACTCATACAGTAAGAAAGGAAACTCAATAAAGAAAATTTCAGGTAAATATGTATAGATGTACTTGTCTTTCAAGTGTTTGAGGTTGATCTGTAGGTTCTTGGTATCTCGTTGCGTGATCTCATCCTCCTTCTTAGTTATCCAATCTTGTATCTCCTTACTTGAAGGTTTCCACCTCATTTTCTTCCTTCACCATGCAACACAAAACCTTCAGGTTCCAACAACAAAACCATATGTTGGCTCTTTTTGTTCACTAGGGGGTTAAAGACCCAGTGTTTGATAATATTTCACCAACAAAACCCCATAGGAGTCAACATATTCAATATTCAGTCAAGGATCAAAGAAGGTCTCACCTGAGATACCATGAGAATCACTGAGACCATTGTTCTTGTGCAGGGTGTGAAGGAACAAAACATACAAGAAACCTTCATTATCCAATCATTCACTCATTCATCATGCGTGAAATAATATAACACATACATAAATTCAAGTCAGAACTCATTAGATGTAGATATTAAATACACTCACACTTTATTCATTCATTCCATTCATTCAAGACAATAAGATACAATAGGGCCATAGCCCAGTCAAGGTACATTAATAGTCTTGAACAGAGGTAAGCCATGCACTCAGACCTCAATCTACTTTCTCTCTCATGAAAAATCCAGACTTAACAAGAAGTAACAACTAAGATTAACTCGAGCTTTGTCTCTTCTCTCTTTCTTACAACAATGAACTCTCTTTTCACTCAAAATCCTAACCCTGACATATCCACATCCATCCCAATGAAACCATTTATTGTCTCTTTCTATTCGCTAGGGGGTTAATGACCCAGGGCTCGATAAGCTTTCACCAACAAAATCTCATAGGCGTTGTCATATTCAATCTTCAATCATGGACTAAAGAAGATCTCACCTAAGATGCCATGAGAATCAAATAAACCATTAGTCTTGTGCAGGGTGTGAAGGAACAAAACATACATGAAACCTTCATTATCTAGTCATTCACTCATTCATCATGTGTAAAATAATATAACACATACATACATTCAAGTCAGGACTCATTAGATGCAGATATTAAATATGCTCAAACTTTATTCATTCATTCCATTAATTCAAGGCAATAAGATACAATAGGGATGTAGACTACTCAAGGTACATTAACAGTCCAGAACAAAGGTGAGCCATGCGCTTGGACCTCGATCTAATTTCTATCTCACGTGAAAACAAAACTTAATAAGAAGTAACAACTAAGCTTAACTCGAGCTTTGGCTCGTCTCTCTTTGTTGCAACAATGAACTCTCTCTTCACTCAAAATACCAACCCTTACATATCTGCATGCCTCCTTCTATATCATTCACGGAGTGTGGCAATCATAACTAATTTGCCAGCTCATCCATAACCTCGACCATGACCAGTTAGGTTGTTACAAAATCAATTACAATGATTCCTGGATATCTTTTCAAATTTGGACTACATGTTGTTTTTTAAAGTCCTTGCGTGCAGTACAAAATGGGTTGGCACGCGCAATGAAAAACTAGTTTGGCGTGCGTAATACAAAATGGGTTGGCATGCACAATAAATTCTTGGCTGGTGCATACTTTAAAGCTTGGTGCCACACATTGCTAACTTGTGGCGCACACACAATCTTCAAACCTTAGGTGCTGACATACACAATGACCCTTATACATTAGGATAATATCTCCCACATAACCCAAAGACATCCATGTACACTAATCACAATCCCATGTATGTAATAATGACTTTATTGATCTCTTATATATACTAGTTCTCACTCAATTTAGAGGTGCCTAGGGAAATATATAGTTCAAATAGTTATATGTATTCCTTGAAATCCCCACATTGAAAAGTGTCCCTTATTATACCAATATTTCAAACCTAGTACATAATAAACATGATAAACATGAATACACAAAATGTACATTAGATATGCATATGGGGCGTAGCTCCCAAAAACATTATTATGATGACTTACATAATAAACCTTATAAATTTGGAGAAGATCTCCCACATAACCGAAATACATCAAAGTACAATAAGCATAACATCTTATATATACTAGCTCTCACTCGATTTGTAAGTATTGAGCAAAAGTTATAGCTCTGACATAGATCTACTCCTTAAAAGTTGTGATGCCAAAAATTGTCCACTTTGATACCAATGTTATGAACCCAGTGCACAATAAAGCATGATAAATAGAATACACAAAATATACACCATCTATGCACATGGAGCACAAATCCCAAAACCATTATTATAATGACTTTCATAATAATCAATATACATTAGGAGAAGATCTCTAACATAACCCAAATACATTCAAGTACAATAACCATAACCCCATGTGTAATAATGACTATATCGAGCCTTAAGGGTTAGGTCAAACAATTGAACCATTTTCCTAAGGCATGATGCCAACGGTGAGGCTGTAGGTGGTAGGATCAAGTTTGGTCAAGTCCCTCAAGGTTACCGATTGCTATTGTGGCTAGCAAATGAGCCATACTCAATCCAAATATTTCGAGGAAGAGGGGGGACCCCATGAGGCTTTCCTTGGAAAAAAATAATGACTATATTGTTCTCTTGCATATACTAGTTCTCACTCATTGCCCATGTAGGTCCAATACCAAGTTGACCTACTATTCACATATACATTGACCACTTATATATCCACATTAAGGCTATAATAAGAATAATTCATCCTCTCCTAATGTGAATGAAAATACTTTGAGAAATGTGGGAAAAAAAGGGAGAGTCTTTGAGGTAGAATAGTCCTAATTCTAGACTAAAGCATTCCCTAAACCACACCATACACATTAAAAAATTCAACTCACAATCTTCATGCTTGTCCATCTTGGGATAAATATTTGGATCATATACAAGAACTTTCCAAAAGCTATGTTGAGATACACCATGAGGATATCAAAGACTTAATATCTTAAGTAGAAATTGAAGGCCAAGAGGACCGATAATTGATTTTTGATTTATAACATAAACAATGTCTTTTTCTTGCATCTAAAGACATTAAATAATATCATGGTCAAAGAACACTTTTTCAAGCAACGACTACAATGAAATGGGTTGTGGGTATTTTTGTAGTCGTTATTAAAATATTTGAATCAGTTCTCAAAATTCATGAAGATAAAGTTGATACTTTGCGCCATTGGTTTAAATAATTTATGCATTTGTATAAGCCATACCCCTCCCCAACAAACTTATCAGTTCCCTCTCCTCCAACCTCTTCTAGAAGATCTCCTTCAACCAATTCATCATAAATTACTAGTCACTAATCAAGATACTATCCTAAAGAAAAGTGAATCACGTAGATAGCATTAATGGTAGCAATATTTTCATGAAATCCTCAGATACCTAGGCATGTTGTTCCAAATGCATTCCTATGTAATGTCCCCACTTTGGGACATCATCACAGTGCAAAGGTTTATGATGACCAGAGTAGCCAGATGGGTGTTATAGCGAGTACAAGGGTTATTGAGAGGCATTGTGAGGTCCAGCTTGCATTTCTCATCATATCTCATCATTATGAGCCATTCCGCACAGGCTGGCTTTGGTTCCATTGCATTCCGATGATTTCCATGATTTTGACTATTTTGAGCTATAAGTTAATTAAATTCACTAAAGAGGTCATTTTGGGCACATTACTTGGAGATACCTCTTAGTGTAATAGCTCATTGGAATCAGGAGGAGCAACACTACAGGATGGGATGGCTAGAAGTGACTTTCAGTGGCCAGGGAAGCCACAAGGAGAGATAAGGCATTTTTCAAAGGTAAAAAGGTTAATTAATTAATTAATTAAATATTAATAAAATGAAAGTCACTTCGGAGGGACAAGGTGAGCCAAAAAGTATAAAGGAAAGACAAGGGCCTCTACTCATGCATTCATGTATGATCATATTTTCATATCTGGCTTCTATCTAGTAAGCCCAACATTGGGGGTTTTGAGGGTTTTGACTTAACAAACCCTAGAGGATGATTCGGTGGTGAAATATTCCACCTAGCTTGTCCCAAGCTTGGTCTTGGAGATGCAATACGCTCCCACACCATTCTAGTTCCAGATCTACTCAGTGGCAGGGGGATTCTACATCAGTTGCAGGGGCATAGAGAGAGAGGGCGCACCAGTTAGGGTTTCCAACAAGAGGGGCACACCATCCACTGAGGGAGGATTCGTCCTAGTTGAGGAGAAGTGATTTTGAGGATTCCAGGTGTTGGGTTTTTCTTGCAGGTGTCTTAGCATCATTCTTGGTGGTTTCCAGAGGCATTTCAGTGGCAGGTTTATTTGTATTAAGAGTGGGACGATTTCCCAAGAGGAGGGCATACCATTATTTGGAGGATAGCTAGATCCAAGGTTCTAGTAGGTATTTTGGTGATTTGAGCACTTGGGTTTTGATTGCAGCGTCCCGATCTATCATTCTAGTCAGTTTGTGGAGCCATTGGAGGTCCCTAGGAGGGAGGCCGATTTATCTAGGGTTTCAGGCATCCAAGGGGGCACATCATTCAATGGAGGAGGTTCAGATCCATAGGGTTTGAGAGGGATCTTGGAGATTCAGACACCTGGGTTGTTCTTGCCATCACCCGATCTACTATTTGGCATATTTTTGGAGGTGATTGGGCACTTTTGACAATAGGGCCGAATTGTTGAGGAGCTTCAGCTATCCAGCAGGGTGTGGCATCTTCTAGCTTGGGGGTTGAGCATTTGTACGGCCCAGATCCACTTGTATTCGGTCTTCATTGGGTATCCAGCCTTTGGAGGCTTATTTTGTATTGTCAGAGAGCTTTTTGTAGCATCTCATACTTCTATCTTGGATCCATCTATTGAGCATTCCAGATCGACATCTTCATTGTAGCAGGTTCCTATATTTCATGAATAAAATCATATTTGAGATGTTTTGGCTTGTCTATCATATTGCATATGGTTGAGGTATGTTCCATGATTGTATCTTCTTGTTTATTGTTGCAAATACATATAAACACATCAGTAAACCCTAAGGCCAAAATCAAGAGGCCATCCTGCAAGTAAACACATGTAAACAAGTAGATCAACCAAGTGTTTGACGAAATACCACAACCAGAAAAAGTTTTAAAAAGACACCAAAACTGTGATGATCCTAGCATAATGGATGGGGATCATTACATCCTATTCCCCCCAAAATTTTCCATTGGAAACTCAATATATTTCTCATGCTTAGGTCAATGAGACCCACAATAAGATTTTGCATACCACCCTTAACAACAATCCCTCTTGCAAACTATGATTGAAGATTTGAAGTGGATTCCCTTATTTCTGACAATTTAAGCTTTCAAATTGTAGCAAACCATTACTAACAATAGTATATGGAGAGTCTAGTAGGACCTTCCATATTTTAAGGTGTAAAGGTAGCCCACCAAAGTAGGATGACGAAATCACCAATGCACCCTCTTTGTCAATGAGGGTCATCTTTGGTTGATTAAGAGACCTTTTCCATCAATTTTTGGTAGCATCAAGATTATGACACTTTGGCATATTTTTCAATACAATGTTATTTCTTAGATTCTAGCTCAATGATCCTTGTTGATGTATTTTTTAATTAGTAAAAGTGATGTTCATGATCTTGTTTAAATTATTATACCAAGATAACACAACATTAATTAGTTTTAGTTTGTAATCGGTTTGTTGGTGAGAAAGGTCGGTGTAGTAAACATAGTTTGACTTTTCCATGTTTTGAAAGCTTACACATGGACCCTCCTACTCAACTAAATATATCACCAAATTTTGTAATCTCATGTAAATTTCCTCACTATTAGGAAACATGCTTTTAACATAGGGTTTTTCATAGGATTCTAGTGTCAATGTATGGGCCAAAAAGCATATATTAAAACCTTTGTAATTGGAAGCATAGGATTTTGCATATATTTTAGTAGAAATATTTACAAAGGGTGTTGGACGACGAATAGAGGTTTTTGCAAGGTTTTTTTTTTTTCTATTGAGCCATTGTTGACATGGTGCATTGGTACATTATTGACACAAATGCAATGCAACCAACTAACCATGAAACATTGTCATCTAGCCTCTGGTGTTGACATGGTGCATTGGTACATTATTGACACAAATGCAATGCAACCAACTAACCATGAAACATTGTCATCTAGCCTCTGGTGCTGACATGGTGCATTGGTACATTATTGTTATTGACACAAATGCAATGCAACCAACTAACCATGAAACATTGTCATCTAGCCTCTAGTGCTTAATGATAAAATGGAGCACTAGTGCACTTAGTGCACTTTGTTAACCTAGGTGCATCATAGGGACAATGAAGATGGGTACTCGGGTACCCATTCCCAAAGCAATGATGGACTTAGGCATAAACAAAGAATCTATGCTCGCATATATAAATGAGACACCAATGCATTTTTGACTTGCGATGCACTAGTACATTTAAGAGTGTTCTATATGTGTATGAGCACGTGTTCTAATTTATCGATGCTCCTTCTTACCATTCTAATGTCAAAGAAAATTATATGGTGGTGCAATAGTGTGTTTGTTATTATACAATACCGGTAATAAAATGATGATACTACACTCATGCATAAACTTTGTAAAAGCAACAATGCCAAAACTTTGTGAAAGCATCAAGCAACAATGCCAAAACTTTGTGAAAGCATCAGTGTTGTAATTTGATAATAAAGCACCATTTTCTTAGGTGGAGTGATTTGTCTTCCTCACCATTCACATCTTGTTTGTTTTAACACTATATAGATTGAATGCATAGTATGGTTCTCAATAATATTTTTAATTAATATCAAGAAATTAATAAATTATTAATACTATTGTAAAATTATTAATAATTTTCAATTTGATTATTATTAAAAAAATGTTGTCCCTAGGTTATAGAAAAGTCGGTGATGGAGTACTGTATTGTTAAGGCACTCCGTTATGTGAAGTCACTGGTTCGAAACCCTCAACTTACCTTGTGTGCCACGTGAGGGGCCGCGTTGGGATGCTTGGAGGTTATAATGATAGCAGTCAAATAACACGACCATGTGTCACATGAGTATGTGCTCAACTAGTTATTGATTTTACCAGTTTATATAGATAGATAGATAGATAGATAGATAGTGTATTTAATTGAACACACAAATAAATGTTTATAACACTTTATTTTGATAAAATATAAATTCCTTAATATTCACTAAATATCGATAACACTTTATTTCATATGTAACCATAGCAACATTACAATAACCACAACATACAAGGGAGGGAAATTAGCAACATTACAATAACCACAACATACAAGGGAGGGAAATGAACAAAAATACTTTACTCTGATTTTTTAAAATACTTTAGTTTATATATATATATAGATAGATAGATAGATAGATAGTGTATTTAATTGAACACACAAATAAATGTTTATAACACTTTATTTTGATAAAATATAAATTCCTTAATATTCACTAAATATCGATAACACTTTATTTCATATGTAACCATAGCAACATTACAATAACCACAACATACAAGAGGGAAATGAACAAAAATACTTTACTCTGATTTTTTAAAATATATATATGTTTTTAGTCCAAACATTTTAACACATCACAAAGAAGTAAGTATGGACACTTAAATTCTCTCAAAATCCATCCCATCAATCATGACTTGAGTTACCTTCATCAATTCTTAAGTTTCTTTCATTGATGAGATGTCATTCACTCATTGATTATTTCTTCACCTTTTGGGGATGTTGTCTACCCATTGATTATCTCTTCACCTCTTGGAGATGTCATCTACCCAATCATGGATTCAACTTGTTCTTTTATATTTTGATTAAGATATGTAATTTGTTCCTCTCATAAACATAAAAATTAAGGTTAAGTACATGTTTATTTATTTACATGTAACTAAAAACTCCACCCTCCAACCCATAAGCAAGGGTAAGATATTCCTCATTGCTCACATCCTCAACAATAATTGACTCGTGAAGAGTGAAACATGTCACAAGTGGGATTTGAAATCGGATAAGGAAGATAATTCTCCTCCCAAACCACTTGAGCTAGACCCAATTTACAATGTACATGTTTATTGATTATGGAAAATTACATTCTCTTACTAGTATACTTACAAGTAAAATTTGAATTGTTTCATGATAACGATACATTGATTCAAAGCATGTTTCATCCCAAAGTCGATTGTGTCATCATTTGACTTCACTTTAAACTTTAATTCATGTTTAGACACAAAAAGGGTTTAGATATAATTATATGTTACATGTAGCAATAAAAAAGTAGTTGCAAATTAATAACAACATTTAACTTACAAACTGATTGATGATTTTTTGGCAGTGCAATAAGTAGTCACAATATTTATCCAATCCAATGTTAATAAGAGCATCATATGGATCCTCTCCGAACTCATACATCTATGAAAGATGTGTGGTTGATTGGAATAAACATTAAGTACATAAACATTAAGAATAAACATTAAGTGCATCGGTGAAAAAAAGGCACCTAGCTCTCACTTATTTCCATTCAACCCTCTTATGCCTTGTTGTCCACTCTTATGTTTTGTGTGCTCTTGTTTTTAGCTCTTTCTTGCAAAATCAAAACAGTGAAAAAGTGAATGTTCAATTTGTGTTTCTTCCACATCAACAAGTTGTTTATTTGATGAAATAATAATAATTGATTACATACTTTTGTTGCATAATGTCGTTGGGTTGGCTCTTGGTGTGCCTCAATTATCCTATCTCTTTCACTATCATTCTCTTGGTATCGCTACAATGTTCATTTGGTCTTATTCTAATTTGCTTGGAAAACATATTTTTATGAGCTGTGTATATAGATGAATGAATCACAATACAAATTCAATATAACACACACAATATATTATGAAATAACAACTACAAATTCCCTTCTTAAGTTATCTTTCCTTTTTAAGCACATTTTTGCCAAACAAGTTTTAGATGTTTTGTGAACCAATCCTTAAGATACTTTTCCACGAACTTATTAATAATCACGTTCTTAAAGTATTGCTCTAGTTTTTGTATATTAAGTGGAAAATACATCTATACATGCTCCCCATCAAGCATCTCAAATATTTATAAACTTATTTTCCCTTTTCATTTTATGCCATGACTTCTCCAACATTAGTTAAGACCAATTTACTGTCCATATTTACTTAATGTGGCTTTTCTTCTTAAGAGGGCACTGTGGTACCCATAATCCCCACACACACCTACATGATGTTTTCCCTACATAACATGTGTTGTTAATATAATGCCACTTAATCCCATGTCTATTTCAAACTACATTATTTTTATACATTTAATCTTATATTAATTTAACTTGCTTGTTTTTTTCTTATTCCTTTATTTTTGGAGTTGCATGTGTGGAAAATTTGATTTGCTATGGCTAATTCCTTTCACATTTCTTTATGCCATCTTCTCATAATACAAAACCCACAAATGATCATATGATTAAACATTCATGTTAATGTAGTGTTAGTTATGCATAATAACCATTGTATTAAACTCAAGGGGTTAGCTTAATTAGTTGTCGCCAATTTTGTTGGGCATTTGACTAGTTCCATGTCAACAAGGGCCTTGTTTGAATCCCTGGATGAGGTGCACTAGTCTACGCTGACAATATTACTAGGGATGCCATCCATGAATGTGAAAAAACATTCCTTGGGTTTCCCTTACAAAGTATTCCTTGGAAAAAATAATAACTAATATATATATTATATTTAATTATTTAGTTTTTAAAACTAAACAACTTGACACTCTTAATAAAAACTACATCGTTGCACTTACTTGAGAGTAGCACAAGTGCGTTATTTATTATTTATTAAATATTAATATTAATAACACACTAGTGTGCATTTTGGATCAAAAGGCATTGTAAAAACATAAAAACTTGGCGAGTTGGTACAATGTACCTATGGAGATGCATTAATGTGCATGACTTGTTTATGGTGCATTGATAAGTACATAATTGTTTTTTAATTAAAACTCGACATTGACAAGATTGTGAATAAAAAGGGATTGAGAGTCCATGGGTCCTGTAGCTTTGATAACACCGCTCAAAACCCCAAAACCCTTTAAATATCTCTTCATACCACGTAGAAAGCATGAATAAAAAAATATGAGGATAGTGAAAATAAAAACTCTAACCGTCTACATCAAGGGAAGCAAAATCATTGAGAGAAGGGAATTCATTGGAAAGTTTGAAAACAATCAAGGTATATTCCATTTTATTTTGTCTATTTGTAATTCCACTCTCGCCATTTTTGGATTTATTTTTTGAATTTATTGAGGCAAAATGTTTTTTAAAAGAAAGAGGAACATTTCACAAAGGAAATAAATATGGAATCTACATACTTTAGATTTATTTGTTGTTGATTTGATGTCCTCTTGAGCAATTTCTTGTCCTCATCTCGATGTTTTCAGAGAGAAATATATTTCCCTCTGACTTTCCTAATCCCTTCACATGAATGATTGATATTAGCAGTCTTTATTTTGGGTGTTTTAGAAACACTTTTTCAAGTATGAAGCACTATGTTTAATATTTGTTGAGAGTTATAGAAAATAAA
>ML800308.1:467878-482547 GCA_009831015.1 Picea engelmannii
CCATGGGAAAAGACCTAGCTGTCTTTGTTGTAAAGCTATGGACCATGAAGTGTTGAATTGCCCTAGAATGATTGCTAAGATGGAAGGAATGAATCTGAATCAAGAAAACCCTAAGGCAGATCCAAAAATAGCAAAACCCCAGAAAGAATCAGAGAAAATATTATTACAGATGAAAGAAACCCTGAATGACCATCGACATGTCATATTATCAGAGATCTTCAAAGAAAAATAATGCCTCGAAGCAAGAATAGGAGACTTTGACATTGACTGTGTTCTAGATGAGGAAACACAAGTGAATATCATGACAAAGAGAACTTGGGAAGCTATAGGGAGGCCTATTATGATTCCTTCATTAAGAGGAATAGGACTATTCAAAGGAAAATTGATAACCCTATGTGGAAAGCTCACTCGGATACCTATGAATGCCAATTGAACTTTGACAGAAGAATATTTTGAGATAATTAAATTTATTGAGGACAACGCCCCATTTACATGCTGTTAGGAAAACCCTGGATTGAAAGAGATCAGGACAAAAGGAAAAAAGAAGAAGTAGTTTTACAACAGAAGAAGCAAGAGTTAAAAGATTTCATGACTAGAAGAATCACACACCTGATTGTAGAACAGGAGAACAGATCAAAGCTATTTAACACCAGAGACCCTGATGTCGAAGTTGTAAGAACCCTAGAAGACCAACAAAAGATTGAAGTACTTATCCCAGATAAAGAAGAAGTATCACCCTTGAATCTTAAGAAATAATTTCGACAACGCGAAGTAACTATCTTAAGAAAAAGGCATACTGAGACAAAGCTCACTGGGAAGAAGGCTAGAAAGTTAAGTAAGAAGAGAGCTAAGATTGACAAGTTGTAGAAGGTTCCAAAGGGAACCTCACAGAAGGAAAATTTGCAGAATTAGAGCTTCGTTGGGATATCAGAACAACGACACATGGCTCTTCACCATGGTGAAGCAATATAGCCGTTGGGAATGTTATAACCATTAGATCAATGCTTCGAACAGATAGAAAACCATTTATGGCTAGCTAGCTCGCCATCTGACCGTTGGGACCACGCCATAATGGACATAACAGAGTTAATGAAGGCCACATACCCGTTGCAAGTGACCCGTTGTCGAGTTACCTATTTATCCCACCGCGCCATGCACCGAGAACACTTTTTCCAATTGAGAATTTGAGCCCACAGACTAAGTTGAGTTTATACAGTGATCATCGTGCTTCTGCTCTCTCTCTTGTTACTGTGTCTAAGCTACCTCCTGAACCTGATATTGTTAACCCCGAGCGTGTATGTCGGACGAGTTGAGTGCTGCAGAAAGAGTTGTTGAGGAAGTTTTGATCGACCTCATGACTGAAAGAGTCATGTCAATGTCTACAGGTATACAAGCATCATCCACGAGAGGGCTGCCAGCTTCTCCATCCATTTCTTGCGGAGCAGGACCATCCCGACCGTCCGATGAGAAGCAAACTAAGCATAGGGATGAATTAACGAATGCTAAAATGATCCCGACTATCTTACCCACCTATATACCACGTTTAAGCAGTGTTGTAAACTGCGACAACGTACCTAGAGATTTCGAGTACGCCTTGGTCACTGCGTACCTTCCGAAGGGGATACACGCAGTGCGAGTAGACCAAGATAAGATCACAGCATTGAAGTTTAGAGACTTCAACCTCGAAGATCGCAAATTCTACAACATGTTAGCCCCACATAAGTATCTGACTAAAACAAAAGGGAAAAACTCAAAGGTAATTCCCCAAGCATGGACCCATAACCTCACACAATCCACCCTACTCAACGTCATGAAGATTCCCCATTTCGGACGACACCAAGAGGTGAATGCATGTGTCAAGCTACTGCTGTCTTGTTACCATGGCAGATACTTGTGGCTAAACCGTCGTATCACAGTTGATCCGAACTTGATCAATCAGATCATGGGTTTGAGTATGCAAGGACCTGACCCACATGATTTCTATCCTGGAAAAGCCATGGACCGTGCTCTCGCACAAAGGGTCAAGGACACTTATGGCGATGTCGAGAAAGGCATGCGAGGCTACAAGGTAGCCTCTATTTAGAATGGTGCAGTGCGCCTCACTTGTCAGATGATTTCAGGGAAGTTAGTACTCAAGAACTGACCCACCCAAGTGACTGGTTTTGTAGTCAACCTCGCAGGGAAGTGCACAGAGGGCCTACAAATGAATTGGGTGAAGTACCTGGTGAACCAGTTGGAACTTGACTGCAAAGAAGCGCAAGATCAAGGATATGAATTCCATTTCAGCTGGCTCTTGATCTTGATCGCTTTCATCGCCTGGGAGATGCCGGAAGGTGCGACCTTCCCGGACATTGAGCCTTTCAAACCATTGGCCGTGAAG
Source organism: Picea engelmannii (assembly GCA_009831015.1). Lineage (NCBI taxonomy): Eukaryota > Viridiplantae > Streptophyta > Pinopsida > Pinales > Pinaceae > Picea > Picea engelmannii. The sequence continues at coordinate 470,259 of ML800308.1, forward strand.
TTCAGTACATTGTGGTACTCAAGTGACATGAAAAAGCAATGGCAGTCAAATGGCATGTTCCATACATACTACAATCAGCTGAAGATATCCATACAGTCCGAGTCTCGCATGACGTCGAACACTATACACTGATTCAGTTCTTTGATGAAGTTCAACGTTGATCGACATTTCATTTACATCACAATGCGTGCAGATGAACACAAGAAACAACTTCAATCCTATTAAAAACAGACGGAGGAGGACTTAGAGGAGATCACCAAGGACTAGTTGGTGGACCTCCTCATCCCAGCAGACCCTACAGATATATCTGACATCGACATTCCAAAAATTGCGTAGGATACACCCGGACTGAGCAAGACAAAGAAGACCGAAGAGGTCCATGATTTAGACAGTGCATCCATGAAGACTGTTTCCATATCACAAGAGAAAGGAGGTGATGGTGTAGAGTTGAATGACACAGAGGTCGAACAACAACAGGGTGACGAGGTTGATCCCCTGAAGAAGAGGAAAGGTTTTCCTCTGAAACCTTCCTCCCTAAAGAAATCGAAGGCTACTATGACAAAGATGCAGACTGTCCTCACCTCTGATGACTTCGACTTCCTCGTAGCAGCCCTGAATGATGCTTCGCTGGAAATAGCAGAGAAACAAGAAGAAAAGCAAGAGGAGTTGTATGATCGAATCTAGACTGAACTCCGAGGGGTACAACAAGCCCTACAATCTAGTCGCGTAGCCTCCATTGCGCTGGGAGAGCCAGAAGTGGGAGATGAGCTAGCTCAACTCCACCGCTTAGCTGATATAGTCGAAGCTCATCTTCGACAAGCACAAGAGGAAAAAACGCAAGCCACCCAGGCTTTGGTACAAGTACAGGGAGTACTTGTAGAAAAATGCCGAGCTGTCGAATAGGAAAAGAGTGCTTTGCAAGCAAAGTTCAATGAAGAAAAGGCATAGCTGCAGCAAGGCAAGGAACAGTTTCTCGCCGGGCAACTCGAAGTGAAGGAAGAAGTCAACAGAGCACTGCGCTTTGTGACTGTCGTAGAAGTAAAGGCAGAGGAACAAGTCATGAAGCAAGTATTGCAACTTGAAGAAGTGATCCAACCGCTGCAGCAATGCATCGTAGACCTAGAACTACACACTATGCCATAGATCCCACAGGAGGTAAAGGACCAAAGAGAAGCAACTGCCAGGAGCACAGTTGAAAGGCTAAAGGCCCTTACCTTAGAATGCAATCAATTCATTGATCGCAGTGCCATAGATATGAGAAACTTACCGAGAACCCAGAGTTGCAGGCACTGGAGTTGTAGCTCCAAGAAGCGAAGTACCAAGCTGAAAAAATAAAGGCGCAACTGAAGTCCTTGTCAGCTATGGAAAGAATGAAGCGCTCCCAAGAGAAACACACTGCATAGCAGCAAATCCATACTATCTAGAGCAGAGTTATGGAGATAACTCAAAAACTCCAACCTGTACAAGATAAGGCCTATCACTTGTTTACAGAGGTAGAAGGCCAGGGAGCAGAACTGGAGCAGGTTAGCATCGCAGCAGAACAACGCCTGGAAGGACCTGTGAATGATGCATTCATTCAAGAATTTGCTGAACAAGATCTTGTGGCACAACAACAAGTTGAATTAGTTCGAGCCAAGCTCAAAGCGTTCGAAGAAAAACTTCCTACATCAGAGTGACTCGGGACGAGTCACATTTGAGTGTTGGGGGCCTGTTGGCCCTTGACCAAGTTTTGTTGGTATTTGGTCAAGTTTGAACTATTTTTGGACTTTGACAGCCTATTGAAGGAGGAGTGCAAGATGAAGAAGAGATCACGGGATCTCGACCCCTTTTTGGGTCCTTTTTGGGATGTGGGAATATGTAACGGGAATGGGATGTCGGCCCATGGGTTTACCCATGCTTAGGCCTATTTTGTATGTATTAATAGATGTATAGGAAATGTAAGGAGAGGCATCTATGTGATGTTAGTTATACAAGTTGGCTAAGTGCTAAGAATTGGATTTGTGTGATCAAGAATTGTAAGGCTTCGTGCATACTATGTGATACTTGCAGAGCTAAGTGCAAGTCATTGTAGCAAGACTCTGGAAGGTTTTGTGCTGGAACGCAAGGAAGAATGATCTAGTGAGCTGTGCAGATATTTGTCCTATGCGGAGTAGGGTTTTTGAGGCTCTGTGCATGTAACCGATTGATTGAAGACAATAAAGAAGAAGAGTTGGTGGACGTAGCCCCTGGGTGGGGGTGAACCACGTAAACATTGTGTTGTTCCGCTTTGTGCTTGTCTTAATGTGTTTATAACTTCTCTTGCTAAGTGCTTTGATAGAGATAGATAAATATGCTTATGCTTTGTGCTAATGATGTGTAAGAATGTTATATCTGATCTATATGAAGATGCTTAGTGCTTGATCTGCTAGATATAACCTGCTTGTTTATGATAAAGTGCTTAAATACATCAGATCTGAGTGAATGATGCGATGCTCTGTTCTATTTGCGCAATGGTTATTGGTTGAATATTAATGAACTGTTGATGCTAAGTTCTCTGTTAAGTATTATAATCACATATATGTGTCCTAGCTAAGGTTACAGACACTTGAGTCCTACAACCACCCCTGCCTCTACTTCAGGTGAGACTTCATCTGCTTTGTAGGTGTTGCCGAAAGGGCCGATAGCTAGGGTTTTGTTGGTGCGTTGTTGTAGCGTTGAACCTCGGGTCTTCCCCTGTGCCAACACTCTTGGATTAGAGTTTTGTATGAGATTGTTTCATGATCCATGATATATACATAATATATGATAGTGGGGTTTTTAGCTTTATGCTTTCCCGGTAAAACATCTGTGTTATGTGTGATTGATCTCTCTTCTTGATATTGCAATTGGTGATCGTGTTTTAAATTTCGCAAGAATTTTAGTAGAAGTGATTCTGTATTTAACAATGGCATATAATTGTTAGATCAGGAGAATCCAGACAATACATAACTTGTATTAAAATTTCTACATAGGGAACATAATAAATATCACTTAATCAAAGAAGGCAATGAATATGTTGTACATGCTCATCACTTAAAAACAAATCAATCTCTTCAAACAATGGAACAATTAAGGAAGGCATCTCATGCAAGCAACACACCTACAATTTTTCCAAATCAAGCAATTGATCTTAAGCATGAACATGAGATGATTGTAGAATGAAAGTTCAATCATACTTTTCTTCAATATAAGCTAATGCCGTGCAAGTACTACAAACATATTAACTCATTTGCAGTCATATTTATGATGTTATCATTGCTAATGTTTTCAACATGGAGGGTAGTGGCTTCAGTAAGATGTGAAAGAGTACAAGTGGCTAACAATATGCTGTCAGTTTTCATGTTTGTTTTGCAATTGATCTTGATAATACAGGTACACAAGACAAAGTTTAAATACAAAGAACAAGTGGGGTGGCCTATCCCGCACTTGATGACTGGTTAATATCCTTTTGGAGGACTAAAAGGTCTTAGTGGGGAGGTGTGATCCAAATGGATCTTGAAAGACTCAAAAATCAAATTTATAAAATGATCAAGAAAATGAATTGATCACGAAGTTCTCGTCGTAAACTTTCTAGTGGCGCAAACGGATCGAAAAACAAAGTTCGTATGCAAAAGTTATCACAATCTAAAGTTTGGGTCAAATAGGTAAAAAGTCAACCGGTCAAGGGACACATGGTATATTCAACATGTGACACGTGGAAGCTTCTAAATTCGACCAGTGGAAGCCATTAGGTGATGACATGTGGTATCAATAGGTCATGACAAGTGGCAAGAGTTCATAATGACAAGTGTCAAAGTTTTGATAGTCCATGTGGCAAAAGATTGGCCTACCATGACCTGACACATGGTCCAATCCAAGGGTGCCACATGTCACCATGGTCAAGTAGGTCATGACAAGTGGCAAGGGTTCATAATGACAATGTTCAAAGTTTTGATAGTCCATCTGGCAAAATATTTTCCTACCATGACCTGACACATGGTCCAATCCAAGGGTGCCACATGTCACCATGGTCAAGGCCTTAAAAGGGTTAAATTTATATTTTTGGATTCCATGGGATTCGATCCCATGACCTACCACTTCAAATGACTTAAGCACAATGAGCTAGCCACAAAGGGTGAATTGGTACTTTAGAAAAAAAACCTCTTTTTAGAAATTTAAACTTAAGCACCTTTTCTAGCTAAGGGAGGTGTGCCCCTTGGGAACTAGGCCACATGGCCCTCATATGACCACAAAAGGGAGGAGAGCACCCTAACTAGGGGCTTAAGCAGACATTTTTCCAAATTTTGGGTTTTGACCTTATTTTAGTGGATTTTTGGCCATAAGGGGATCTAAGCCCAATCTGAGGCCATAAAGTTGGGGGGAAGTTGGATTTCGACCCCCAATTAAGAATCTATATAAAAAATAGGTTTTTTATAGTCCAAACAAGTTCATAACTAGAGAAATGCTATAGAATTGTGAAGCCAAAGACATTTTTATGCAAGGAATCCATTGAGGAGAGGAACTTTGCGGGCTAATTCCGGGAGCTCTGCCCAACCATTTTCAGTGCCGTCAGTTGTGTTGGGTTCTTGAGGTTGATCATAACATATCTAGACCATATTTTAATCCATTTGACACTTTTATAATGCACTTTTGAATAATTTAAGAGAAATAAGAAAGCCTCACCCACTAAGACAAAGGCCCGGAGACGTAGGCAATCTTGCCGAACTCCGTTAACAACTTTGTTATTATGGTGTAATGATTATTTGTGCTTACTTTCAGATCTAAATTTCTTATTATGACTGCCATGTTATATCATTAAATCTTCCTCTTTCTTCAATTCCTAAATGGCTAATGAACTCATGCTTTAAAAACTTAGCCATAGTCTTAGGAGTGACCTTAGTCACCCCCCAGGTGCGAGACCTACATCAAGGTGACATTGGGTGTAGGATTCCCAAAGTTGTATCACTTGTTCCATGATTGGGTTGGGATTTTCCCAACCTACAACTTGCGCTATAACATTTTGGCACCGTTGTTGGGGAGGATTTTGAATCCTCTTCCGAACCCTAACGACACTTTGGTAAGCTATCCCAAAGCCTTACCCTTAGCTTAATTGGTGAATCCACCCAAGGGATGTTCCCTTTACACCCTCTTTGATGAGATCATCTTGAAGCTCATTTGTTGACTCCACCTTCCTAGAAATGTCCTTTCCCCAAACCTTTTCCCCTGGTAAATTCAAGCCTTCTAAGGTTTACCAAAGAAGGCCTCCTCTCAAGTCTTCTGTTGCTAAAAATATTTTCCATAAATCCCTTCCCCTTGCTCCAATGGCTCACCCTTGGGAAATAGACCTCTACAAACCCCTTAGCATGGCCAATATTTAAGGTCACCCTAACAAGATGCCAACAAATGTCAACAAGTGGTTTCCAAGATTCCCAGAAAACAATGTGATAACTGCCGAAGACCACATTTATGTCATGGGCTGAGATATGGACAATGCAGGTATTGATCATGAAGATGTGGCCATGAGAATATTTGCCTCATTATTGACTGAGGAGGATCTTGATTGGTTCAATGGACTCACTGATAATCAGATCATGACCTATGATGCCTTTACCGCCTTATTTAAAGGTAGGTGGTCAAGGAAAGTAGATGGTGGGACACTTGCAACTCAATTGAATCAAATAAAGAAAAAGGAGAATGAAACAGTAAGGGAATTCATTTCAAGATTTGACAGGTTGCACAATCAAATTCCAATAGATTACCATCCTACAACATCATCAGTTTGATCAGGTAATAAATCATCTTATGAGCCACATGACTACAGTGGAAATAAATCAATCTTCTCCCAAACCTCAGTTTGCTAGATAACATAGAGAGGCCACCGATTGGAAACCAAGACCTCAACAAGAGGCAAAGGCCCCAGACACTTTGAAACCTGTTGGGACAATTGATTTAGAATATGGTTGTCTCCAATGCCAATAGCCTCACAGGGAAGATGAATGCCCCCGAAAAGACGAAGATTAACCTAAAGATATAAAATTCATGATTTGCAATCTCAACAAAGAATAGACTGCTCAATATCTGGTTGATAAAGCAAGAAGAATAGGAGAAAGAGAGGGGAGACTATGAGCCTTAAATAAGTTGACATATGATTAGAAGAAGGAACTAAGGAAGAGGGAAATTTTATTCTACAGAAGAAAAAATGCTTCATCCCCTCCATCACAACCTGATACTCCTCTTCCACCAACAGAAAACATGGCTCCACCACCTCCACTGCCGGTATGTGAGTTTCCTCTTGAGCCAACTCCTGCAGATGACATTCAGTTGAATATCGATGTCACAAACATGTTTGGAAAGCTGAATATGACGGTCTCGGTGATAGAAATGTGTAAGATCCCTTATGTAAAAAGGGAAATTTTGAAAACCTTACATACTCCAGCTGAGAAGGAGGATTCTCCCATCATGTTAAACACTATGTATATTGATCGACCAAGGGACAAGAACCCTCCTTTCTATGTATCATTAGGCATAAATGGCCTCCGCTTAAACAACTTCATGCTTGATTCAGGGGGGCTTGACAAATGTCATACCATTGAAGGTAATGAAACAACTTGGTTTGAAGACAACCCGAACTGATGACAATTTTTGTGGTATTGATTCAAGAAGAGTTAAGGTCTTGGGAGTATGTGAAGATGTTGAGGTTTTCCTGATTGACTTCCCACATATCAACATTCTCATGGACGTAGTAGTGATTTATGTTCTATATGCTTGGGGGATCCTTTTATCTAGGAGCTGGTATACTTCTCTCGGGGGTTTCCTAAGCATAGATCTCACCCATGGACACATTTCTATGGGGGATGGCACTTTTCAGATACTATACAATCGAGAGAAAGATGATAGACATGTAATGGATCCTAATGGTCCTGATTATGCCAGTGAATGTGATTATGATGTACTCCCATAGACCATTGAGTATGATCCATCTGAGCTACCTTTTGCGCAGGAGGAATCCATAGACACACTTATTCCATGGACATATCAATACAAAGACAAACTTGAAAAATACCATGGGAAGGAGCCAAGGTCTATCCAAATTTTGAAGAAGGAAGATGAGAAAAGTAAAGAAATCATTAAAGATATCATTCACACAGAGCCTCCATACAATGAGAATACACCTTGCTCCGATTTCGATGAGGGAACTCTTGTGCTCATGTGGGACAAAAGAAAGGGCAAGTCCAGATATGAAAAGAAAGACAATAACTCATGGCTTGGCCCTTACATCATCAAAAAGAAGTTTGGAAAAGAAAAGTACTATCTAACAACATTAGATGGGAGAAATATGCCATTGCCCATAGATGGGTCTCTTCTCCAACCTCACATCTAGGTCACATGACTTCTTCAGGGCCCATGATCCAGATAGATATTGGTGGCCACCCACCTATTCCAACTAGCTATTCTTGTTAGTTTTTAGTTCAACACGTTCTTTCGTACTTCTTTGTAATTGTGGGTTATACACTTCCGGGGCTGTATGAAGCCCTACAAATCTTCTAGGTGGATACTGGTGGCCTCCCATCTAATCCAACTAGCTTATTTTTTATGTTTTCATGTCAGCACATCTTGCTGTACTTCCATGGCCATTTTGGGGCCCTTAATGGTGTTTTTTTGTCTCTCCATAGTCAAATTGTACTTAGAATAAGAGTTTGATGATGTAATGTGTAGTTATCTGAAAGAACTTTCCAACAGGCTATCACACGCCTAAAATAGAGGTCGTATGCAAAAGTTACGACCCCAGGAAGTTGAGGTACCAACATACCCATAGGGACCCACATAACGTTTGGCGTTTCATCTCCTAGGGTTAGGTTTTTGGATGTCTAGGGTTTTGTCATTCATGAGTAATATCAAGAAGGCCTCTGGAGCCTCATTATAATCATTCTTCTTAGACAGATGCGTGTAGCAACCACATCTATTCTTAGAGATAACTACCTCCATTCACGCAAGTGTTTCAATTATGAAGTTTTACAGTTTCAACCTATTTCATTTATGCAATAGAAGATATTGTTCACTGAATATCCGTGTTGTTCTTCATATCTCCGTGTTTATTGTATTCAGTCCGTTAATCAGTTCGTTCCGCTCCTAAATCTGGATCAATGGTATCAGAGTGGTGTGCTCTTCATTTATTTTTCTTCGTGCATGTCCCTGACAAGATCTGGGTATAAGAAGTTGGGACTTGAAACAATCGAGCCGTTGCAAGATCTGTCGTGCCGAGCTTGAAAAAAACCCATGGGAGATGAAAAGAAAGATGATGGAGCAAGAGATCCTTTTAAAATGTTGTTCGAGGAAGCCCTTGCGCGACAAAGGAAGGAAATGATGGACAACTTTGCACAGATCCTTCGGTGACTTCCCACAGGAGAAGCATCTTCATCGAGTGACCATGTAACCCCCTTCAAGTTACAAGTAAATTTTTATATTTCATTATTTGAAGGACTGATAGATGCAGATGCTGTAAATAAATGGTTGAATCTGCACGAAGGGTATTTTTCGGTGCATAATTTTTTTCATAGGGAAAATATTGCTTTTGCACTCCTCAAGGTTGTCCCCCATGTTAAGGACTGGTGGGACACTTACTCTGAGCAAAGGGCCATAGAAGAATCTGCAATATTATTGGTTGCCCCTACACGGGATTCCTTCCAGGAAGCCAGTAAAGAACAATACTACCCTTTTGGAAGCTACGAGGACGAGTACACCAGATGGACCATCCTGCGTCAAGAAAGGGACCAAACAATACCAAATTTCAACAATATTTTCCATACCCTGCGCACCAAGTTGGGTATCAAAGACTCTAAACGACATATGGTGCTCAAATGCCATGAATTTTTGCATAGATACATTCAAACATAAATGGAGTTTTTGGACATCACCTCATTGGGTACGACTTATAGATATGCTGTCAGGATCGAGCATAAATTTAAGCAGAAGAGGCGAGAGTTTGGATCTGCAAACTCCTCACAGCCGAAGCAGGGTAAAGGCGGCCCCAACCCACATAACAAGGGATAGAGCAAATAGGTCCACTCTTAGGAAAACCATTCCAAGCCACAACACAAGAAGGGAAATGAGAAGACGAAGAAGGACACGAGAAAATGGTGTGAATACCATAAAAGCCCTTGGCACAACATTGAAGAATGATGCTCCAACTAGTCACTCATGGTCGAGTCGAAGGCTTACGAGTCAGAGGTCGATTCTTATTCTGAATCAAATCTAGAAGGAGGGAAGTGGATTATCGATGCTAAACCCAGTGCCATTATCGCTACCACCAAAGTCCAGCCAAGCGAACCAAAAGAACTAGAGGAGTGGGAACACCTCTTTCACTCACAAATGTGGGTAAAGGGGGCTTTGCTTCATTTCATTGTCGATAGCGATAGTCAAAAGAACTTGATCTCAACAGAGGTAATTAAGCGGTCGGACCTGCCAATGACACCGCACCCACAACCCTACACCATCGATTGGATTCACCAAGGAAGAGTTCTCCATGTCAGCCAATAGTGTCGTCTGCCCTACGACATCAAGCCTTCAAATATGAGGTATTGTGTGATATTTCTACCCTTGAATTTTGTGATGTTCTTTTAGGACAAACATATTTGTGGAAGCGTCATGCTGTGTATGAGTCTAGACCCCACAATGTTATTATTACTTTGGGTAGACAATTGTACAAGATACCAGAGGTAGCATCGCCTACTGCTATTTATTTAATCTTTGCTAAGCTATGCAACAAGGTCATTTCACAGAATGAGAAATCCATCTTCTTTGTGATCCGTGCTCACAGTAAGTAGAAGGTCGCTGCCACATCCATGACCTCTACATAGAGCCTCTCTTTGCAACATAAGCAAGTGGATGGGATCGTGGAAGAGTAAACAAACATCTTCTCCTCACCCACCAGGGTACCAATGCACTGCCAAGTCAAGCATCCAATTGATCTAACCCCCAGTGCACCTCTACCTAATGGACTGGTCTATCGTCGCTCGCTGATGGAAAATGATGAAATCAAGTGACAGATCCAAGATCTTCTTCAAAAGGGGCACATCAGACCCAACTCCTCCCATTGCAGAAGCCTGATTGTACTGGTGTAGAAGAAGGACAAGACCTGGCGACTCTGCATTGATTACAGAGCATTAAAAAAAATCACAGTCAGAAACCGGTACCCAATTCCCAGGATTGATGACCTTCTTGACCAACTCAAGGGGGTGAATTTATTTAGCAATATTGACCTGAAGTCTGGTTACCACCGGGTTCCCATTGAACCAACTGATGTTTGGAAGACAAATTTCAAATCTAAAGAAGGTCTCTTCGAATGGTTGGTAATGCCCTTTGGCCTAACAAATGCACCAACCAATTTCATGTGGTTAATGGATGATGTATTGAGACCCTTCACCAACTCTTTTGTGGTGGTATATTTGGATGACATCCTCATCTTTAACAGAACTTGGGAGGAGCACATGCGGCATATTCAACASGTTTTGAGCACTCTGCGACAACACAAGATATATGCCAACTTGGAAAAATGTTCCTTTGGAACGAAAAGGGTCCAATACTTGGGATACATTGTTGATGAGCATGGGMTACATGTCGATCCTGCTAAGATCCAAGTCATCCGTGATTGGACAACCYTGAACACACTAACCGAGCTTCATAKCTTCATGGGACTGGCCAATTTCTATCGACAGTTCATGTTGGGMTTCTCCCATATTGCATGGGCCCTCAACCGCGTGACCAAGGGCGGTGGCAGGGACAATTTCATGTGGGGGAAGGAACCACAATGAGAATTTGATGATTTGAAGCATCTCTTGTGCTCAGCTCCAGTACTCTCCTTGCYTGATTTGCAACAACCGTTTGATATTGATACTGATGCATCTGACTATGCTATAGGCCTAGTTCTCACTTAACACGGTCATCCRGTGGCATACCATAGTGAGASACTCTCAGATACTGTCCGTAAATACCCCACCTATGAAAAGGAARTTTATTCCATTGTACAATCCTATCGTCAATGGAAACATTACATTCTGGGAGAGGAGACAATTATCCAAACTGATCACAAGCCTCTGCAGTTCATACAAACAYAGTGGAAGTCGCAGAATGACCGCCATCAAAAGTGGTCCACTTACTTGCAACAGTTCCATCTCAACATCAAGTATAAGACAGGGAGCACAAATCATGTCACTGACTGCGTCAGTAGGCCTCCCATGGCTGCACTCACCACTATGCTCCATTCGTGTGGACATGAGGCATCTGAGTGGCCTGAACTTTATCAACAAGATCCAAAATTCGCCACCACCTATCAGCTCTTGGGTACACGCACAAATGTCATCAATTTTCACATTCAGGATAGGCTGTTATGCCATCTAGGCCATCTTGCTGTTCTTGCAAGCGAGCATGCAAATTTTATTTAGGAATCCCACTACAGTCGGGTGGCATGACATTTTGGTGTGGAGAAAACTGCAGTCATTCTCCAGAAATATTTTTATTGGCTAAAAATTCGACAGGACGTCAACAAGTATATCGGATTTTACACTGCATGTGCCATTTCCAAGCCATCCATCAAGAAGTAAGGATTATACACCCCTCTTCCTACCCCAAAGAAGCCTTGGGAATCCATCTCGATGGATTACATGTCCAACCTTCCATCCACCAAGAAAGGCAATGATTGTGTATTTGTGGTCATTGATCAGTTTTCGAAGATGGCCATCCTCACAACTTACAAGAAGAACATCACAGTGGAAAATACTACCAAGCTCTTCTTTGAACGAGTGTGGGTCCATTTTGGGATACCACAAAACATCATCTTTGACTAGGACAACATGTTCCTCAACACATTTTGGTTGAGTCTCTGGTCACTGTTGGACACCAAGCTCACTAAATCCACTACTTTCCACCCCCAAATAGATGACCAGACATAGGGCGTCAATCAAATGATTGTGCACATCTTGCGCATGTACAACTCCAAACATCCGTGTACATGGGATGAGAGCCTCCCCTATGTTCAACATAGTTACAACATGGCTCTCCATAGCTCCACCGACCATAGCCCATTTCAGGTGGGACTGGGATTCCAACCCTTGGGTCCCATTGATGTTGCACTCCCTCTGGCAACCACACAAACAAACTCTTCCCATTTTCAGTCTGAGACTGACAAAGCCACCAGATTCATTGAGCGGATTCAACACATCTACCCACAGGTCCAAGAGATTTTGTAGAAGGCCAATGCTAAGTACAAGTAGTGCTATGATCAACACAAGGTACC
>ML800309.1:10144-26441 GCA_009831015.1 Picea engelmannii
TATTTATACTAAAAAGAAGCATCTAGAGGAAGATCCTTCTAGAAGCGAAAGCTTCTATTAGGTCTTCTTACATCCGCCTTATTCTATTTTATTGAAAGGTCTTATTAATATTGTCCTTTATTACATTCGAATACATTGATCTACCTATGTGCGGGTTATGACCTTAACAATGACAATATACATTGTTGGCTAACACATATATCTCTTCCTTGGCGAAGCCATCCGATGTTGTATGGTTGCAGGTGTGGTGTTGTCGACAAACCCAACTATTTGACGACCTCTGCTAAGATGAGGTTCTTCTGACTTCCACTATGAACAATAAAATGTAGTGGGGTCCCCTTCACCCACATCTATGAATGAAAAAGGCACTCCCCATCTTCAGGATCCATTGGTTCTTCTGGTTGAATCGTTGTGGTCATGACAATAGTAGTGGGGTCTGCATAAATGATCTTTCCTTTACCAGTATTTTCAGAATCAGATTCTGAATCAGGGTTTGTCTCCTTGTCTTTGATATCGACCACCAATGACTGTTTTAAGTGACATTCATCAGTGTTGTGCCAGGGGATTTTGTGGAAATCGCACCATTTTCCAGTGTCCTTCTTTGTCTTCCCGTGACCCTTCTTTTCTTGTGGCTTGGACTAGTTTTCGATAGACTGTTTGTTAGGGCCATCTTTGTCATACTTTGGTTGTTGCGTATTTGTAGACCTGAACTCCCATTTGTTCTGGTGCTTAAATTTATGCTCAATTTTAACAACATATTGATAGGCAACACCAAGTGATGAGATGTCCAGAAAATCCATTTCAGTTTGGATGTATATGTGCAGAGCCCCGCGGTATTTCAGAACCAAATGTCGTTCGGAGTCTTCGATACCTAGCTTGGTGCGCATGGTATGTAAGGTATTGGTGAACTCTAGAACTGCTTGGCCCCTCTCTTTCCATAGTGTGGTCCATCTCATGTATTAGTCCTCATAGTTGTCCATAGGGTAATACTGTTCCTTTACCACATCCACAAAAAAATCCCAAGTGGGCTTGGCCCCATATATTCCAGACTCCTCTGTGGAACTTTTCTCCCAGTAATTTTCCCACCAATGTTTGACATGGGGGAGAGATTTAAGGATTACGAAGGTGATCTTTTCTCTACCGGAAAAATTGTGAACAGAGAAATAACCTTATAGCATATTTAACCATTTTTCTAGGGCTTTTGCATCTATCTGTCCTTCAAATACAGGAATACCGAAATTAACTTGTACCTTGAAAGGAGAGGTGCCTCCAAAGTCGTCGCTTGATGAAGAAGTTCCTGATGCTATTGGTAGGTGTTGAAATATGTACGAAAAATTCTCCATCATTTCATCCCTCTGTCGCATGAGAGATTGCTCAAGAAATAGATTGATAGCTTCGTTTGCTTCGTTGTTTTTATTTTCTTCCACCATTGAGGGTTTCTTGGGTGTGCGATAGAAATTTTCCTCAAGAGAAACAATCTTGAGACCCAAATTTTTATACTCATACCTCGTCGAGGACATGCACTAGAAAAATGATCAAGAACAACCTGCTCTGATACCACTGATCCGGATTATTTTCGGCACGAAATGAGAGCGGAGATATAATAAATAAATGCACAGAGATATCATGGATACCCAATAATATAATAGAAATGTATCAGAGATGCAACCATAAACATAGATATAGAGTAATACACGATTTCTATTAATGAAATAAATGTACAGAGACTATAAAAATACAGAGTGAAAGACTCACTAGAATGGTGGTAGCTTATCTCGGAGAAGAGATGTGACGACTACTTGCATTCGAAAGAAGATGATTACAATGAGGCTCTGAAGGCCTTTTTACAATAATAAGGAATGAAAAAAACCTATCCATCCAAAAACCTTACCCTAGGAGATGAGGTGCCAAAATTCATGTGGGCCCCATTTAGGTAAGTTGGTGCATCAACTTCCTGGGGTCATAACTTTTACATACGATCTTAGTTTTAGGCGTATGATAGAAAATTCGAAAGGTATTGTAGAGAATATTCATTTTGCGTGATCAATCATGCCTTTGGATATGATTGAGAAGATCGATCCTGAAAAACCTTCATTTATGCCCTCAAAATGGCCCTGGAAGTTAAAAACTGCTAAAAATAGTAAATTGCCAAAATTGCCAAAAAATTGTTTTGAGTCAGTTGGAAATGGTGGGTGGCCACCGATATCCACCTGGATCACCAACACTAATTACATATTGATCGATGTGTCTAATACTACCAATGAAGGAAATTCTTAGTGGACATATTTAGTCATCCCATAGTTGAGAAAAATGTTCATTGGGCGAATTAAGTTGACCAACAGTAAAGAAAATGTTATGTGGGTGAATTTATTCATCCAAGGAGAAAAAAATTTAGGGGATGAATTAATTCGAAAAGAAGAAAATAAAATGTTCTATGTACAGACTTAGACACTCGATTATGGAGAGAAATGCCCAGGGATGAAGTCAAATGCCTAGAGAGTTATAAATTCACCCAACAATAAAATAGAATGCCTAGAGAGGTGTAATTTTTGTCAAGAAAAAGAAAATTCACCCAACAATAAAAAATAATTCCTAGAGAGGTATAAATTCACCTAGACATAAACAAACTCTCCCAACAATACAATAAAATACCCAGAGGAGGAAATACAATTTGTGGGTGAGTGGAAACTCAATCAATAAGACAAAATGCAACTCAGATAGGATTGAGTTGATGAAACTTGCATCTACTAACCAAAATAAAAATTCCAAGCAATAAAACTCAAACCAAAACCACAATATACCTCCATAGAGCATATTACACCCACATAATATAAACAATAAATATTTATTTTTCATTGGAAATTCATTGCAATGGGTGAGCTACGCACGCCCAAAAATCTCATGCATTGTTACTCACAAAAAGAAATGCATATGCCCATGGCTCAGAGATTCATTTTCTCATTGTGGACATGCTCCTTGACTCTTTCATCCATCGATTTTCAAGCAGGTTGCACTCTTCGAGCTCTCATCTCTGCAAACTTCCCAAGATCTTGTTGCCTCCCTTGTTCCTCATTCTTCCCTACAACCTTCATTTTTAATGGGTTTCCTTTGAAAGGAAACCATCACAATGGTTCATTTTCACTTCCAATTTTTTCGAAAAGGAAAAAATAAAAATAAAAATAAACATTACATGCTTATTACAAATTTACAAAAAAGTTTGACAAAGATCCAATTTGGATCACAGAGTTAGTTTCCCTCCATCAACAAAGGGGCCTATGATACAATGTATCATAGAGCTAAATTTAGACTCCTCGAGGCCCACATTCCTTTTGATTTTTCATCTCCTAGATTTAAGGTTTTGTATCTTTAGGGGTTTTTCCTCTTAGGCTTTAATAATTATGTTAAAAGGCCATTTTGGTCACTTGCAATGGTTCTATTTGCAAATGAGCATAGCTAACACCTCTCTCTTTAGAGATAAGCTACCACCATTCTAGATAGTTTGTATTTCATTGCATTTCATAGTCTTTTCCTATTATTTATTCATAGAATTTGGTTCACATTGTATTACCATGCTCTCTACAATATTTTTTTGTTTGTTTCCATTCATATTCTCATATTTCAGTTCATTCTCTATATAATCTAGACCAATGGTATCAAAGCAACTTTATCTTTGTTGTTTCTTGGTGCATGTCCTTAATGGGGTCAGGGTATATAGAGTTGGGTCTTGAGAGATGACAGATCAAGAGATCCTATCAAGTTGTTTCTATAGGAATCCATTACACAACAAAGAAACGAGATGATGTACAATTTTTCCTAGATCCTTCAACAACTACTGACAATGGCTAAGACAACTTCAACACACAACCATTTTTGGGGTGCAACACCCTTAAAGGTTCAAGATAACTTTGATATTCCTTTATTTGAATGAAAGATAGATGCAAATGCTTTGGAGAAATCGTTAAATGTGCTAGAGGGTTATCAATCTATTCAAAAATTTTCATACATCAAAAAGATCACCTTTCCACTCCTTAAGGCCCTTCCCCATGTCAAAGATTGGTGGGAAAGTTACATGTAGAGACATGATGGAGATGAGTCTACAAAATTTAATTTAGAAGTCATTTGGGTGGATTTTTTTGATGTCCTCAAGGAGGAATTCTACCCTATTGGAAACTATGATGACAAGTACATGAGATGGACAAATCTGCATTAGGAGAGAGACCAGATGGTGTCAGAGTACACCAATATATTTCATTCCTTCCACTCAAATTTTGGTATCAAATAATACAATCGACACTTGGTTTTGAATTATTGCAGTAGTTTACACAAGTACATCCAAACATAGATGGATTTATTTCACATCTCCTCATTGGGAGTTTCTTATCAATATGTTGTCAAAATCAAACATAAATCTAGGAAGAGTAATATGAGGGAGTTTGGGTCTATGCATCCCCACAAAAATTGCATGGTAAAGGTGGCCCTAAATCACAGAACAAACGATCGAGAAAGGATATCCAACCTCAATACAACCAACCAAGCCACATAAAAAGAAGGGTAATGGGAATTTGAAGAAGGAAAGTGGAAAGTGGTGTGATTTCTACAAAATCCCCTCACACAACACTGATGAATGTCACTCAAAATAATCATTGTTTCCCAAAATTAAAGAAAAATAATCCAACCCTGACTCACACTCTGATTTGGAGCAGGATAAGGGAAAAAAAATCATTGACACAAAACCCATTGCTACCATCACAACCACAAAGATCCAATGAAAAGAGATAGAGAAGCATGAGGAGTGGGAGAACCTCTTACATTCATATATGTGGGAATACACTACATTTTATTATTGACAATGATAGATAGAAGAACTAGGTATCGTTCAAGGTAATCAAGAGATTGAATTTTCCAATAACGCCACACCCCCAACCATACAGCATCAGTTGATTGAGCCAAGCATGAGAGATCTATGTCATTCAACAATGTCGCATGTCCTATGACATCAAGCCCTTCAAAGATTATGTATTGGTGTACGTTTCCCCTATTTAAGTTTTTGATGTTCTTTTGGAACAACTTTTTATGTGGAAACATCATGTTGTTTATGAGTTCAGGCCTTGTACTGTAATTGTTACTTTAAGAGGCCAACTATATAGGATACCAAAGGTAGTTCCAACTGATATAGTTTCCTTGATCTTAGAAAACCAATGGAAAAAGGTAATAAGTTAGACCATACAAATTTTCCTCTTCATAGATTGGTTGGAAGGTGTACAAAAGGTTACTCCAACCACCACTACCTCAACACAGACCTCTCTACACAATAGAAGTAGCAAAGAATATTTTAGAGGGATATCTCTCTCTCTCTCTCTCTCTCTCTATATATATATATATATATATATATATATATATATATATATTCAGCTGCAGGGGTTCCTTTGCATTGCTAAGTCAAACTTTCAATTGACTTGATACCTAGTGTTCCTTTACCTAGAATGTCCCAATTTACAAATATTCTCTTTTGGAGAATGAGGAAATAAAATTTCAAATTTATGAGCTCATGCAAAAAGGCCTCATTTGACCAAACTCCTCACCTTGTGGGAGCCCAATTATATTCGTCCACAAGAAGGATGACAGGACCTAGTGACTCTATATTAAATATATATAACCATGAGAAAAATCACTATGAAGAATGGATACCTGATCCCTCAAATTGGTGATCCTCTTAATTAGCTTAGGGTTGCCAACTTCTTTAGTAATATTGATTTGATTTCAAGCTACCACAAAGTCCTAATTGAAGAAATTTATGTATGGAAGACCCCATTCAAGTTCAAAGAAGGCCTTTTGGAGGGTTTGTTCATGCCTTTTGGATTGAATAATGCTCTAAAAACATTCATGAGGATGATGGATGATATATTGCAACCATTCAAAAACTCTTTTGTGGTATTATATTTGTATGACATCCTCATCTTCAATAGAACTAAGGAAGAGAATTTGCAACACATTCAACAAATCCTAAGCACCCTCCAGAAACACAAGTTATATTCCAATATGGAAGAATGATCATTTGGCATGCTGAGAATTCAATATCTAGGATACATCAAGGATGAACATGGTGTGCATGTCGACCCAACCAAGATCCAAGTCAGTCTTAATTGAAATCTCAGTCCCACCACAAAAGGGTTGTGGCCAGTCAAGCTGTGGAGGGATTTATTGTAGTTGTGTTGAACATAAGGGAGTTTCTCTTCCCATGTGCGTAGATGATTGGAGTTGTACATGTGCAATATATGCACAATCATTGTGTTGATGAAATTTATCTTTCCATCAGTTTGGGGTGGAAGTCATTGGATTTAGTGAACTTGGTTTCTAGCAGTGACTAGAGGCTTGACCAAAATGTAATTAATAACTTGTTGTCCCGATCTGATATGATGATTCATGGAAGTCCTTAGTGTACCCACAGTCACTCAAAGAAGATCTTGGTAGTGGCCTCAATTGTGATTGTACTCTTCTTTCTAGTTTTCATAATGGTCATCTTATAGAATCAATCAACAACCACGAATACATAGTCATTTCCATGCTTGTTTGAGGGGAGACTTGACATGTAGTCCATGGACATGGGTTCCTAAAACCTATCATGAGTTTTATCCAAAAATTCTAGGTATAAATAAGGATATGAGGTCTCGAGGCCCTCAGGTTGCAGACATGGACTACTAAGATACAACTTTACCAATAGCATCGACTTGCAGAGACATAGACCCACCTCTCCACCACAGATCCAGGTTCATCATGAAAGTATCCACCATATGATTTGGCCTCCGTAAGACATTGGGTATTAATCCATGAGGTACAAGTCATGTATTATGGTGAGTGTCATTTCAATATTTGCAACACTTGAGTTTGTTGCGTTTATTATTGCTTTTGTTTATGTAAAGTTTTCATGGAAATTATGCTCTTTTCCCTATTTCACTTTGGCGGTTGACATTGCACCCTAGTAAGTGGGTCACCCTTAGGGATAGTTTTTCTACTAGGAGGTCATCTTGACGATTCATCGTGCCATTCCTAACAATACTTTTCACTTTTAGAGATGATTTTAGGGGCTAAATTTCGCTGATGGGCTAATTTTCCATGGTTTTTCCGAAAACGAGATTCACTATTTTAAAACTGATTCACCCAAATTCTATAGGATAAAATTATTTTACCTTAAAAGTCGCCAAAATTTTATAAAATTGATATGAAATCCTTAGAAATTTGAATATTTTTACAAAAATATAGCCAATCATTTATAGTTGGCATATGAAGAATTAGTAAGATTCACCAAGGTTTCTACATTTAAAAATAAATTTCCATCCTTAAAATCATCCCTGGTCACTTTCAACACTTCATCCTCTCATTTCCTTATCTTTTTGGATTTCACGGTGTACTTACCGAAGAAGGGCTTGTCCCTCATTTCATGGGAAGAAGGCGTTGAAGGCCGAGAGGCTTGTAGCTGCAAAAATATAAAATCCAATAATTAACCTTCTAGATTCTCACCTAGGGATCCCGAGGACAACGAAATGTCTCTCATAATAAACTAATGCGATGCGTAAAATAATAATTAATAACAAAATGCCAACCAGGATGGAGCATGTGTGGGCATTGTTTTTATTTCTTAGGTAGACGCCCCACACTGTTTTCAAGTTAGAGAAGCATGATGTGACCAGGGTAGATTCAAGTTGGGAATATTGTTTCATTCTTAGGAAGAATCCCCACCTTGTATTCAACCTTGAAACATCCTAAAAGAATAAAAGGAAATAAATGGGCTTGGAAAAAGGTTGCATTGAAAACGAAGGTGCAGAACAGCCTCTACAAAGGAACCCATAAATGAGACACTATGCCCCCTTGTATGTTATGAACCCCATGCCCAAAATTCTCCCCCTCATCCATGACACATCATCCACATGAATTAGTAGTAGGCCCCCTCCAGAAACACCCCTAAACTTGAGGTACAATTCACCCAATATGTTTTGTCAACCCTCCCATACCTAAACCTGGAAAATTGCATAGGGTCTTTGAACATTGGTTTATTTTGATGAGATGGTTTGTATGTACTTACTTATATGGTTATTTTATTGATTTTATTTACTCATTATGATTCATTTGAATTGGCGTCCTTGGAGGGTGTATCTGTGTGTCTTTGCAAGACCTAGGTGTTACACATCAAAATTACTCATTTCAATGATGGCTAGTGTTGTCATTATAAATATTGCAAGTGTTGCATATTGGTTGCAAGTGTCAAAAACATCATACTACCTATGTCATCTCTCTAACGACATCATAAGGACATAAATACACCTCAAAGACTATTTTTGAAGAAGGAAAATCAATTGACAGAGGAGTACAAACCTTGTGCCATTAAAAAGGCCACTAAAATATCAATTTTAGGAGGGAGTGTTCCCCTACCTACTAACAGTGAGCGTTGCCTCTATGTACTTCCTTTTAGGGGAGCGTTCCAGTTCTTTGTGCCCCTTTTGAGGGAGCGCTACCCTTTTTTGCGCGAAATCTGGTTTGTTGGAGGAAATCAGAGGACAATCCCCTCAATATCTGAAGGTAGTTGGGTTTGAATCTTTGGTCAAGGCATGATCTTAGGGAAGATCAACAATTGAAGGAGAGGAATCCTCAACTTATCCCAAAGATCTCTCAAGTGGTTAGGCCTCTCCAAGCCTGTATAATGAGGCCTGCTCATGGTAGAAGGATATATGGAGATTGAGAATTACACCAAACTTATGATCCCATAAGTGAGATGTTATCAAATCATAATCAGTGTACATTACTTGAGAAAAGGGGTTGGACAAGGAGAATTGGAAGAGGCTGTTGCACCTCCATCCAAGTATTGTAAGCACCTTTTACTTGTTCTCATTAATAATCAATGCTTGGCCTATTTCTTTCAAATTTATGTTTGTTCCACATGAATTTGTCTTCAATAGATAGATCTATATTTGAGCTAAAATGAATAGAATAGGAAGTTATTTGTATTTTTGCTTGTTTTAGAGGACCTAACGAGGATCTTAGGATTGGATCTCAGCTTGGATCTTGCGAGGAAAAACGTCATTAACAAGGTACATATCCCTCTTCTTCCTTTTCGTGTATTGGTTTGATTAGATCTAAAAGAATGTCAGTGACCAATGATATCACTCTTTTTGTCTTGTTTTAGGGGTCTATATATCAAGAGGGAATCCACTTGTCCACAGGAGGATTCACCTGTAATAGAAATTGGAGACTCCACTAGGGATTCTCCAATTAATGGATAATATAAGGGTGGATTGATGGCTTGATGTTCATGTGAAGAGGGCATTGTTCTTTTGAAAAAACAAACAATCATTTTTCAAAGTTTGAAAATTGCCAAAAAATTCGCCAAAATCACGATTTAATGAATTTTGTTGCTAAGTGCAGGTGACTTCGGCAACATGCTTGAGTGGAAAGAAAGAGAACACGAGCTCGATGATGTGGCCACTCTGCAAAGTCCCCGATCGAGAGATGCATTGAGGAATTGTGGCCTCCTCGAATATTTCAAAATGCAAAAAATGAAGAAGGAGATTCTTCTTCTCAAATACATGATCGGGTTGTGGAATGTCACAGAGCAAGGATTCCAAATAGGGACACAACTTCTGACCATTGAGTTGGAGGATTTATATTTCATAACCAGTCTTTCAAAGAGAGGGGTTCCTATAGCTTTGTCCAGGCAGAGGGCACTTCTTGCACCCGTGGATGAGTATAGTCTTCATTTGTTCTTAAGCTTAAACACATAAGAATGCACCAGGTAAACTCTTATCTCTTTTTTGGACCTGAATTGATACACGAAAAGGAACCCCTTAGAGTCATCTTTAATCTCTTTTAAGACTCTCTAAACATGAAAAGATTGCTGAGTGATATTGCTTCCTTTCCCACTCATTAAAAGTTTTGAAAGGGCATCTTTTGAGTGATAATTTATCTTGTTTTTGGCCCTGTGAGACTAATATTACAAAAAAGGACCACATTGGAGTCATCTTTAAGTCATTTTCAGACTCTCTAAATATGAAAAACAACTGAGTTTACCTTTTATGGACTCGTTAAAAGATCATACATTGAAGGGCCCATATGGGACCGAACCCTTACTTCTTCCAGTTCGTTAAACAAAGGAAGAGGAACTTACCGAAGGTGAGTTATATCGAGCATGTGTTACCCTCCTTGAGCTCGTTAAACCAAAAAGAGGTACTCATCTATTTGAATGGGGGAAAAATTGAAAGAAGCAAGCCAAGCAGTTTATGAGAACTTCACTAGTATCCTTACAGTCACCCTTGAACAACATTTTATCTTTGCACGCATTTTAATCCCATGAACCTCTGCATTGAACCAATCCTTTGAGTTTTCTTACTCCTTTGGGTCACCCGATGTAAGTCACAGTATCCATTGCATTATCAAGTGTTGGTCCATGTCAAAGTCTCTGCTGTTATGCCTTAGTGTTCAAGGGAAGTATCTTCTTCGTGAATCATCCATCAAAAATATCCTGTTTCAATACCCATGTCATTCCATGTTAATTTGATATACCAATTACATATTTGTGTCAGTTTCCTGTCATTGATGGGGGAATACATCAAGGCCCTCCTTCGATGAGTCTATTCTTGTCGACTTCAACACATTATCTAGGAACTAGACTTAGAAACCAGTTAGTATCGTGGGACCTGCATGCCTCAATGGTAGGCCTCCTCATGCTCGATAGTGGTTTTACATCATTGACCCCTGATCAGATGATTCCATGGATGTTCGATTTCATCTCATCCATTCAAATTCATTGGAATGTAGTAGAGTACCTTGGGAATCATTGACATCAATGGTGATCTCCCTCACACTTGTTAACGATTTAACTCATTGACCAGCAATCAAATGGTTACTTCCATGTTCGACATCAAGACATCTATTCACATGGTTAGATTCATACTACATTGGGATTGGCAAGAAGACCCTTGGTTGAGTCATCACTCTTATACATACTTTTCCTTGGTTGCAATGGAGTTTCTCTTGAGCTATGACACATACACTGTTACATAGATCCACTTTGTATTGGTTGTGGCTATGCCTTGTCATCTCATAGATCCACTGTGTATTCTGCGTGGCTACGATCAGTTCAGGTCATAGGTGTATAGATACACATTGTATATTTGGTGGCTATACCTTTTATCAATATAGTTATGAATCCGTAATGTATTTTATGACGGCCATACCTAAAAGGTATTTATCATCCAAGCATAGGTATGCTTGCCTTGGGTTTGAAACATGTCATAGTATTTGTTTGATGGTTGTGTGCATCTTTTTCCAGTCTCTCTACATCCATACCCTTGCTTGAAAAAGTCTACAAAGTACTTCATTCATCATCGTCTTCTGACTTCGCACTTTGGGGGGCAATCTTTTACACATCAAAATTACTCATTGCAATGATGGCTAGTGTCTTCATTATAAATATTGCAAGTGTCGTATATTGGTCACAAGTGTCGCAAACATTATACTGCCTATGTCGTCTCTCTAATGACATTGTAAGGACATTAAGACACCTCAAAGACTAGTTTTCAAGAAGGAAAATCAATTGACAGAGGAGTACAAACCTTGTGCCATTGAAAAAGCCACTAAAATATCAATTTTTGGAGGGAGCACTCCCCTACCTAATGACAGGGAGCGTTGATGCTATGTACTCCCTTTTAGGGGAGTGTTCCAGTGCTCTGTACCCCTTTTGAGGGAGTGCTGCCCTTTTTTGGGCGAAATCTGGTTTGTTGGAGGAAATCAGGGGACAATCCCCTTAATATATGAAGGTAGTTGGGTTCAAATCTTGAGTCAAGGCATGATCTTAGGGAAGATCCACGACTGAAGGAGAGGAATCCTCAACTTATCCCAAAGATATCTCAAGTGGTTAGGCCTCTCCAAGCCTATATAAGGAGGCCTGCTCATGGTAGAAGGATATATGGAGATTGAGAATTACACCAAACTTATGATCACATAAGTGAGATGTTATCAAAGCATAATCAATGTAGATTACTTGAGCAAAGGGGTTGGACAAGGAGAACTAGAAGAGGCTGTTACACCTCCATCAAAGGATTGTAAGCACCTTTTACTTGTTCTCATTAATAATCAATGCTTGGCTTCTTTCTTTAAAATTTATGTTTGTTCCACATGAATTTGTCTTTAGTAGATATATCTATATTTGAGATAATCTCAATAGAATAGGAAGTTATTTTTATCTTTGTTTGTTTTACATGACCTATTGAGGAGCTCGGGATTGGAGCTCAACTTGGATCTTGTAAGGACAATCGTCGTTAACAAGGTACATATCCCTCTTCTTCCTTTTCGTGTATTAGTTTGATTATATCTAAAATAATGTCAGTGACCAATGATAGCACCCTTTCTGTCTTGGTTTAGGGGTCTAGATAACAAGAGGGAATTTTCTTGTCTACAGGAGGATTCACCTGTAACACTAGGTGGTGGACAGTTTTGGAAGAACAAGCCTAGCTTAGGATTTCATGGGCTTGAAGCCCATAGGTCGGATGCTAAGGTCCCACATTTTAATACGCAAAGTCTGAGCCCCTAATTTTTAATCATGAATTGTAAACATATTTCATAGGCTGGTGAGCCAAGTAATGATAATCTAGGAGGCTTATGTGATAGTTGGGCCAGAGAGCCTAGGATGCTAAGGACATAAGCATGCTTTGTATATGTAAATATTCAAATCATTAATATTAAAATCATCAATGTGTGTAGACCAACCACGATGAAAGCATATGGGGGACTAGGATCCACTGGGTTAGGTAAGGGAGGGGGTTGAGAGGATAGAAAAAGAGGCTAAGATTAAGATCTTAAATGTCAGATAATAATATATATTGTTTTTCTAAATGTTGTGAGGAGGATATAATTTATCCTAATTTCCTTTGGGGAAGGGGGAAAACTTCCAAATGGAGAGGAAAATGCTTCATGAGCACCATGTGTCATCTCAGGCACATGAAAATATATGTGGGGATTTTGACTATTTCGAGGGATCCTTTTTCCATTCCTTCCACTCACGCACACAACAAGCAGAAAAGCAGTAAAATCTCAAACACCATTGTTGAAACCTCGACCATCCTGAACCTCTGCAATGAGCCCAAACTGATATCTTTTTTGAACCTTTACACTGGGGGTTGACTTTGTTTTGTTCTCACCATTCTGGCTCTCTCACGAATAAGGATAGGGACCATTTTTTTCCATTCTTCCTCACTAGTGCACTCACGAACCATGACAACCTTGTCCAGTTCACGAATTCATTGAATAGGAATGAAACCAAATCCATTTTCTCCATTCTTAAACCACTTCTATTGTGAAACTATGTAATTGTTTAGTCATCCCTTGTCTTACCCGATTTTGATGTTTTGGTTTGAGGAGGTGGGTGCCCTTGGTTGAAGAACCAGGTTATTAGGCCTATGAGAAACTCTCTCCAGGTGAGAGAGTTTGTTGAGGAAGTGAGTTCTACTAGAGAGAGTCCAGTGGAAGCTACATATCTCTGAGAATTCTTGTCTGGCCTGTTGTTGAATCCATGGAAGGGAGGTGGAGCAGTTGATGGACTGTGTGACAATGAATGTTTATACTCCTGGGGTGGGACAAGCATGTGGACACTAGTACATATGAGAAAATTTGTGATAGTTTTTTGTTGATATTTCCACACTTATCCGTCACAATTTCCACAAAAGTCGATATTTTTTTTCGTCAGAATAATTTCGTCGATATATCTATGATCCAAGTGTGCGTGGAAACATCGACGAAATTAGCTCTCCATGTGTCACCACCTTCAATATAGGTTAACCCTATGCATCATCACAATTACGACGAACTATCGTTGCAATAACAACGAAGAAATGTGGCAATTACGACAAAACTTTGTCACAATTGGGATGAAGAGTTATGCCAAGCCAATAACTTACGACTCAGCTGCTGAATGTGCGATGAAATTTCATCACAACTTGCGATGAAAATCCATGGTAATATCGACGAGTGCAATATCTCAAAACCAAATTTACCATGCACATGTTGTATATGCCACGAATATTCGTGGCAAATTCCAATGAACTTGCGTCGATATTGAGACGATGATTTTAGGTTTAATTTTTTTTTTTTACATGAAATATGGTATACCATATTGTATGCCATATTACAATGTAATATGGTAATGCCATATTACATTGTAATATGGCATTACTATTACATTGTAATATTATAATATATATATCCCCTACAAATAATCAAGGCACTAATCAACCAAATATTGTAATCATGTGTTATCATTAAGTTGGATTAGAAGTAAGGATACCAATATGACAATATTCACAAAGAATAATTTGGAATATTACTTTAAAAAAAAACATGGATTGCATGAGTGAGTCATTATGCAATTTATATTACGCAATACTATGACAACACTTATAAGATTTATGGATGATATCTTAAGACCATTTATCGAACTTGTTTATTGTAGCCTCCTTGGAGTAACAACACAAAATTTGAGGGAGAAAGTACAGTTACAGCATAGTGTTTCAACAAAGTTACAGCCTAGTTATAGTGAGTTGTAGAAGAGTTACAGAAAGTGTTGCAACAGAGTTATAGCAAGTTGCAGCAGAGTAATAATGAGTAACAACAAGTGGAGTAACAACACAAAATTCGAAGGCGAAAGTATAGTTATAACATAGTGTTGTAGTAGAGTTACAGCATAGTTATAGTGAGTTGCAGCATAGTTACATAATGTGTTGTAGCAGAGTTATAGTGAGTTGTAGTAGAGTAATAGTGAGTAACAACAAGTGGAGTAACAACACAAAATTTGAAGGAGAAAGTACAATTATAGCATAGTGTTGCAGCAGAGTTACATCATAGTTATAGTGAGTTGTAGCAGAGTTACAGAAAGTGTTGCAGCAGAGTTATAGCAAGTTGCAGCAGAGTTATAGCGTGTTGCAGTAGAGTAATGGTGAGTAATAGCAAGTGGAGTAACAACACAAAATTCAAAGGAGAAAGTACAGTTACAACATATTGTTGTAGCAGAGTTACAATATAGTTATAATGAGTTGTAGCAGATTTATAGCAAGTTGCAGTAGAGTAATTTAATTGAACCAAGGTAATTCATGGGGTAGTGTTTTAAAGCTTGACCATAATTTTGGGGATTTCTTAAAATGTATCATTACATCAATTGGTAATTTCATATGACATGAGCTTATGAGGTTATTCAACCTATGGCCTTAGAAAAGGGGTTTCCTTAAGAGTCAAAATGTTTAAATACCTTAATGAATTTATGTACATCTAGGTGGCGATGAATGGGGGGGGGGGATTCACCAACTGGTCTAGTGCATTAAGCTTTTGAACATATGTTTCAATGACAAATAATTGACCATAGAATTAAGGATTGTCATCGACCAACGTGGAAAATGTTGAAACCCAAGTTGCAAACAATGTTCAAATGAAAGTCTTTGTGGCCTTTCCCTTCACAAATAATGAAGGTTGTAAAGAAGGGAAAAGATCCTCAAATCCAAAAATATTAACTAACCATGGCACCTATCCTTGTCCCAACTTCTAAGAATATTGTTAGCTCGATTGTGGGAAAATTTCTCTTGGGGGCTTCCCAACCCACCTTCTATCTAAAATGTGGGGGCCATATGGCCTAACCTTTGCTCCCATGAATTAACTCTTAGTGGGATCATTACGTTAAAGACTCTTAGAAACAAACTGATAGAACCTTAAATGAGTGTTCCTTGCCCCAATTGCATAATGTACCTCTCCAAATGATTTTTGTTTCCTTGAGATCTTGAGAGATGATGAGGCTATGAATTTTCATGTTGAAAGTTTGTAATGAATATAGTATCATAGAATCTTCCGAACCTTATAGTCCTTGCCACAAATCCATGGTTTGGAGAACACATGAAATTGTTCCAAGTTAGATGTTTTATGTTTGCAAGAAGTTAAAGTAGTTGGTTTAATTTTGTAAGTCACTCTCTGGATAATATGGTCGATTGTTTTATTTTTACCTAACCATGTTGAAGGTAGAGAGGCAACCACCTTGATCTCCTTGTATTTTTACCCAACCATTGGACATGGTATTGATCTAGCATGCTGCTTGGTTTGGACGTCATTTCCTCTAAATGAACAAGACGTAGGACTAGTCAACATATATGCCTCAAATGATTCAAATGAGAGAGTGGGCATGTAGGATTGGTTGGCCAATGAACTCCCAAAACCATATGGTTGTGTGAAGATTTTAACAATGTAGAGAGTTAAGAAGATAAAGAGGGATTGC
>ML800309.1:64843-77942 GCA_009831015.1 Picea engelmannii
AATTAATTTATTACCATTTAAAATTATAATAAGAAAATAATCAACAAAAAAATAAAATAAAATAAGATAAACTACTCTATACGTACAGGAATCGGCATCGTGGGTCCTCGCATGAGGCCCACGTGCCCCCTCCTCCAGGTGCTTATCTCTTCTAGACTTCTCTTCGGCCCATCTATGATTATCGAATTTGGTGGTTGGTTGGTCTGGGCATTGAGCGACGAGGTTTCGAAAAACCTAGGGTTCAGAACATTTCCAGTACATTAGGTAGGTCGAGTAGAGTGTAGGCAGCTTTAACCGTGGAGAACAGGGGTTCAATGGAGGCCCCAGACCTCATCAATAATAGGTATTATGTGAGCCGGGGTCCTGTGAAACAACAACCACAGTTCGTCTCCGAAATGTAGAGCAATAATAGTAGTAATAATAACAACAACACTAATAAGCACTTTGGAGCTGGAGGTCACAGTCACGCGATGCCACGGCCTGGGTACAGTTCGTCTCCTATTTATGGCCACAAGAGGGACAACAATGGTTTCGATGTTGGGCGTGGTAGTGGTAAATAATTGTTGTGGCCGGAGTTTAAAGAATAATAGGCGCGTGTTTCTTTTCTTGAAAAAAATTAGCGGTCTTGTTTAAGTTCTTGAAATTGCGATAATATCCAAACTTTCTGTGTTTTTCTCTCTTCATATAGATGCGGTATTCAGGGTTTCAATTAGATTTTTCTATTTGTTCGTTTTCATTTAGGTTTTTTTTTTTTTTTTTTTTTTTTTTTTTTTTTTTTTTTTTCTGAACTAATTTAAACAGCTGGTCCAGTCCCTATGAGATTTTGGTGTTGTGGTTTAATTTGTTTTCTTGACAATAGGTTTTGAACATCTGTTTGTTCCAGAACCTGCCCCAAAAGAACGTTCTTGAATAATTTAAAGGGGGCAGGAAGAATGAGAACAATAACAATTCTGAGGAGAAGTTCTCTTCCGAATTGCTGATACACGAGCAAGAAAATGACAGCGGTGAAAAAAAATTTCTGGTGGCTTTTGACTCTGCATCTGCAGGTCCTTCGGACACCATTGAAGGTTATGTCCCTCAAGGAGAGCAGCGGCATATTCATCTTCAGCTTCCTACAGACAAGTCCGTTTCGAAATCGCCCCAAAAAAGTATGTCCAACTTTACATTACTTCTGGGTTTGATTGATTTCTAGCAATGGCAATGTGTGTGCGTGAGAGAGAAACTTGTGAATGTTTGATGCGAACTTGTTTTCTTTTGCATCAACATCTTATATTGCACCCCATATGGGGTGAATCATTAATCCTCATTCTTTATTTACCCTAGTTTGGTGTAGTGCTTAACTGTTGCGATGATGATCAGGAGCATCTCACATTGTTATGCAACTGCAACCTGAATATCTGTGCTACAGGTGGAGTACTTTCAATGCGTCGAGTTATTTAAATCATCAGTGAGGGAGAATTAATATGATTACTTATGAGCTATTCTTCTAGATTTTTTTTTTTGAGCACAGAAAAGGAAAACCTTGTTAAAATTATAGAGGTAGTACATGGCCATAACCATAGGGGTTTCAGTGGCAGGGAGTTTAGATTTCTCGCTGTCTAGATTGACTTTTCGACTGACAAAACCGAGATAACAAGAGTTTTGCAAAACTCCTCATCAAGACAGACTATCAGAACACTCCTTGCAGAGCGCATATGTCTTTTCCTGTCTCAAAATTCTGGTATTTCTTTCCAGACCATCGTGTTTATCTATTATCAACAAATTTTCTTTTTTAAAAAAAAGAAAACACATAGCCCTAATTAAAGATACAATCTGAATATTTCAGAAGGCATTATATTTTTGAGTGTTACACAGGGATGTGTTCCAAAGGTTAGGGAGCATGCTCTCCATGCTAGTTAGGCCGCCTCTACGGGACTTTAAAAGAAAAGGTTTACACCTCTTTATTCTAATCGTTCGCCTTTAGTTATTAGAGGACTAGAATGAATCCCAATATGACCGGCTCACCTGCATGAATTTATCTCCCCAACTCACATGCTCACACGAATCCATCTCCCCTGTTATAGACTCACCTGAATAAGTCTATCTCCCTCAACAACTCATTTCAAAGTATGCCATGGATTCCATAGAGTTTACAGGTCTAGTGGGTTTCTTCCGTGAAATGGGCTTAGAAAAACAAGAAAATCGAGAGCTTTTTAGTTGTTTTTTGTTGTAACGACCTAGTTGCTTATTTTACTTCAGTAATTTATTTTGCATTTATTTATTTTATTTTTATTTTTATTAATGTTTCTATGTTTTGTGTGCAGGTTAAGAAGAGGGGAATTTGAGCTGGGAACGTGGCCCTTAAGGCTCCAGTGTTTCAACTACATCTCTGATACCAATTGTAATGGCTGGATTTACATTTTACATCAATTTATTTTGATAAACTAACCAATTTCATAACAAAGTAATGAAATAACAATAACTTCTGTAACATTCAAGAAATTTTACTAATTTATCTCATTCGTATGCAATTTCGTCAATATAATAAAATTTAATAACAAATTAATTCAAAACAATGCATAATTCTTACCTGAACCTGATGCTACTATTTGCTCACTACTTGCTTCCTTCCTGCTTCTTTAGAACACTACCCACAACCATCCTCCCTGCTGACTAGTTAGCTCCTAGCCCTAGGATATCAACGGATATCCTAGCCCTCCGTGCCCAAAACCCCCAACAAACCCTCGGTGCACTGTGTCAATTCCACTCCAAATTTCACTCTGCCAATCCCTTGCTCCAAAATTCATTCCCAACTCTCATAGAATAATCCTCCTCCAACACCTTTCCCCCCCTTATTCCTCCTTCACCACCTTCCCTTCATTTACTCCCCTACCTAATATCTTATCCCATTATTAAATATCTTATCCCATTATTAAATATCTTATCCATTCATTAATATGTTTCCATTTTCGGGAACGTAACTTAAATTAATAATATATTTTATTATCCACCTTTATTTATTTACCATATTGATTAATGAGTTAATTATACTTAAATTAATCATAATCAAGAATAACTAATTAATAACAAATAATTAGTTAATGTTATTTTAATAAATAAATATAGTTTAGCTAATCTTTTAGGATTACATTATTAAATTAATTATAATTAATAATCAAGGGTCGTTACAAGTAAAGTATGGGTAATGGAGGTATTTATCCAATCAACAAAGGGGTTTGCATAGAATTGTTTATGAAATCTGAAATTCAACCACCATATTGATGCAGGAGCATCTCCCACATCAAGCAAGCCAACGCGAAAGCGAGAGACAGCTGGACAAGCCAACACAAATTTTGAAATCACCTTGGGAGTTGTTGCGCGATCTTAAATGAAGTCATTAAGATGAGGCGCACTTGTATAATGTAATTGGACCTTGAGCCTTTAGCTTTCATCCTTAGTAGGTAGGAGGCATTTAAAGTAGTTAATGCAGGTATATAGAATTTAATTCTAGATTAGACAGTTTGAGAGTGCAAGAGGGGAAATGGGATATAGACACCCTCATTGTGCATTGTAACATTATTCAGAAGAAGGAAGATTAAGAGCATGCAGAGAGATGTGTAAGAACACCCATGTACAAACATTTGAATTAATAGAAAGAATTGGTTCAAATTCATGGTTTGTGTTGTTCTCTATGTATTGATGTTATGCTCATGAATGTTTGCTTCTTGTTATACATTTTCTTTATATGTTGTGTATGTGATTTCATGCTTTGATTTTGAAGGCTGAAGAGAATTGAGAATGAGTTTCAATTCTTTCTCTATCTGAGCCAAAGGATTCTTGCTAGGAGTGCAGACAAGTGTCCACAAGGAGTGCATTGACAGAGGGTTCAGATAGAGTAAATTTTGTTCTCAATTCATTCTTGAGTGCAGTTGGGCATAGGTGTCGTGAAAGCAGTGCGCAGGCCAAGCTAAGTTCAGGGTTGTGAATCTGAGTAAGACATCGAGGGATTGCTTCTGTAGGGGTGCGCAGGGTCGAAAGGATTCAACCCTTGGAGGTGGTTGAATGTCTGCCGCAAGGAGTGCATGCAAGAATCCTCTTTGAGGCTCAAAGTTGTGAGAGCTCAGGAGGGGTAAGGCTTTTGAAAACATTGAGGAGCATCGAAAGTTTTTAGTGCAAGCATATAAGTCCAGGGAAGAGTCCTTGGTTTCCTTCATAGAAATCATCAAAGGAAAGGGACCGGCAGTCAGAAATCTGCTGGAGGATTAGCGAAATCTCGCCAGCTGTCAGATCTGTCAAAGGAGCGAGGAGGTTACAGTTGCATCTGGGGTCCAAGCTCAGGAGATTGTCGATCGTAGGATCTTCACATAGAATACCCGTTAGCCGTCGGATTGACCAGAAGTTGCACAGAGTTTAATCTTCGTGAATGGAAGGAGGGAAGTTTCGAAGAAAGGCATGGCCATTTAAATTTCGACATTCATGAAATTGGGAGTCATGAGGATGAATGATCGGGAATTTTCATAGTGAAAATCCTGGAATCAATCAGAGCCATCCATCTTGAGGAGACAGGTGGCGATAATCGAGCGCCCGTCAGCATTTCAGCAACCGGGGTTCTAAGTTGACAAAAGAATCGTGTCATCGGGGCACCAAAAGTCTCAAAATCCCGAGGTTGAATTAGGGCTGTCCACCTTGAGGGGACACATGTTGGAAATCTAGAGGAAGTTGGCGATCGACATTTCATGAATCCTGAAGACAGGAACTCCTTGCATTTCGAAATCACAAAGTCTGATTTTTCGAAAAGAGGAAAGCTCAGTGTGGGACACAGTTGACGTTATCTCTTCATAACGAGGCATAGAGAATTTCTATGGTGAAAACCCTGAAGTGGCGAAGGTCGTCCATCCTTGAGGATGCATGGCCGAGATCGAAGCTTTCAGAAAATTTCCTGAAAGGAAGAGTCATTAATCGGAAGACTGAGAATTGGGAAATCGGGGATTCCGTGGATAAGAGGTTTGATACATTTCAGCATTCAAAACCACGAATCCCGATAAGAGGGATGACTGTGGTCATATAAGAGAAGGTTGCGTGGACTAGGGGCATAGCCAGGAGGGCCTAAAGCAAAAAGGGAGCGCATTGGGATATCGAAGATTGGGAATTCGAGGAAGCTGGGATTTGTGACATCGGAGATTGGAAAACCCCAAAACCCGATTGTGACTTTTTGTTGGGAATGGAGAAAGAACCGGGCCTAAAGGCTATAAGGTGTCGAAAAAGACCTGTGGGTCAAATTCAAATAAATATTCCAGGGGAGAATCGAAGGAGCCACTCTGGCTCGAGGGTGAACTTGGAACGATCCTTAAAGACCTGAAGGTTAGTGCAGAGGCCTTTTGCCAAGGCAAGGGGTGCAGCTGCATCAGTTTGGTATTAGAGCTTAGAAAATATTCTTTTCTTTCTGTAGCAGGGAGAAGGAAGATTCACCATGTTGTCGACAAGAAGAGATAGAAAATCACCCAATCCAGAGGAGGAAAGGGAGACGTCCATAGGAAGGGGTAGACAGGTGTAGAATCCAGAAGTAGAAAGAGATCTTCATAACATATGCGCCAGACTTGTGGACATGGAGATAAGACAAAAATGCACAGCTGATGTAGGGGATATCAGTGAGTCTGAAAAATGAAGATGATACTGGACATGGAGAAGAGGAAGTCACAACAGAAGATGTAGAAAATGAGCGCTTGGTTAAAGTTGTTGCAAGAATGGGTGCAAAGGTGAAAATGGACATTCTAGTTTATGAGGGAAATCTGGATGTAGAAGAGATTCTAGACTGGATTAGAGCTCTGGACACCTACTTTGACTATGCAGATGTCGAAGAGGACAAGAAGGTCAAGCATGTTGTCACGAGATTAAAAGGACATGCAACATTGTGGTGGGATGAACTACAAGCGGATAAGCATTGCCAAGGCAAGAAGAAAATTAAGAGCTGGGATAGGATGATTGCAAGGATGAAATAAAAATTCATCCCAAGGGATTATCAGATTACTCTATTCAGGAGAATGCAGAACCTGAGACAGAAACTGATGACGGTGAAGGAATATACTGAGGAATTTTACAGGTTGAATATCAGGGCAGGTCATCGTGAAAGCAATGATGAAAAAGTAGCTAGGTATATGAATGGCCTGAGATATGAGATTCAGGATGAGATGAGCATGGTAACCATCCGGACGGTGGAAGATGCTTATCAAATGGCTCTAAAAGAAGAAGAGAAGATGAGCCGAAAGTAGAGTCAGAGGGGCCGAGGCAGGAGTCATCCCAGAGGCAAATCAGTTGCCCAGGATAGATATCAGAAGCCCAAGGAGGACTAGAAGAAACCTCAGACTCGGACAGAAAGAGGTGGAACCTCATAGTGAGGGTAGCAATATGCTGAACAAAGAGGGCAGCATATTAAGTAGAGAGGAGATTATTCTGACAACAACACTTTTCCTCGTACTAGAGGTAGAGGAAGAGGAAGAGGTGGAGTAATCAC
Source organism: Picea engelmannii (assembly GCA_009831015.1). NCBI lineage: Eukaryota > Viridiplantae > Streptophyta > Pinopsida > Pinales > Pinaceae > Picea > Picea engelmannii. The sequence continues at coordinate 71,334 of ML800309.1, forward strand.
ATGCTTCACATGCGGAAAGAATGGGCACAAGTCTTATGAGTGTATAGATAAGAAGAAAGAAGGGGGAGAAACTCACATCGCCGAGGCACAAAGGCGAGATGTTGAGGCAGAAGATGCTGAAGGCAGAAGATCGTTGATGATGCAAAAAGTCCTTTTGACACCCGAGAAGGAGGTGGAAAGTTCAATCCAAAGGACCAGACTTTTTAGGACTACTTGCAAGACCAAGGACAGGGTATGCAAGGTCATTGTGGACAACGGTAGCATGGACAATCTTGTTTCAACTGATATGGTAGAGAAGTTGGAGCTGGAGATGACTGATCATCCAAGCCCATATAAAGTTTCGTGGCTACAAAAGGGACATCAGGTAAATGTCACTAAACAATGTTTAGTTGAATTTAAGATAGGAGGATATAATGATAAGATATTATGTGATGTCATTCCTATGGATGTTTGTCATCTATTGTTGGGTAGGCCATGGCAATATGACAGAAATGTGATTCATGATGGGAGAATGAACACATACACCCTAGAGAAGAATGGGAGGACACACATGTTGCTTCCAATCAAGGATAAAGAGGTGAAGCTGGAGGCAAGCAAAACTATACTTCTCATGAGTGGGAAGGAACTTATTACATAGGTTAATAAGAAGGAGGATCCACAATTCATTGTGGTCAAGAAACCGAAAATTGTTCTGACTAGCACAAGAGTGGATGATTTACCAGAGGAGGTTCAGGAACTGCTGGAAGAGTTCGCTAACATTGTAGTGGATGAATTACCTCATTCATTGCCACTGATCATGAGTGTGAGTTATCATATTGATCTCATACTAGGAGCCAATTTTCCAAACAAAGCCACGTACAGATTGACGCCATAGGAGAATGAAGAAGTTAAGAGGCAAGTCCAGGATTTGTTGGACAAAGGATTAGTCAGGGAAATCTTGAGTCCATGTGTTGTTCCAATAGTACTCAGTCCAAAGAAAGATGGAGGCTGGAGGATGTGTATTGACTCGAGGGCGATTAACAAGATAACCATCAAGTACATATTTCCATTGCCGAGGATGGATGATCTGATGGATTGCTTGAGTGGAGAAAAGTATTTTTCAAAGATTGATTTGAAAAGAGGTTATCACCAATTTCGCATGAGAGAGGGTGATGAATGGAAGACAACATTCAAAACAAACAAGGGGTTGTATGAATGGATTGTTATGCCGTTTGGCTTAAAAAATGCACCAAGTACCTTCATGAGGTTGATGAACGAAGTCCTAAAGGAGTTCATCAGGAAATTTTTCATTGTGTATTTGGATGACATACTAGTTTTCAGTAAAACAGCAGCAGATCATTTGAAGCATTTGTCTACAGTTATGCAGAAATTGTAGTAGGAGAAGTTGTTGATAAACATGAAGAAATCCTCATTCATGAAGACATAGCTCATTTAATTAGGGCTTGTTATTTCGGAAAATGAGTTGAGGATGGACCCAGATAAGGCGGAGGTAATCAAGAATTGGCCATCACCAAAGAACATATTTGAGGTGAGAAGTTTTCATGGATTGGCTAGTTTCTACCAAAAATTCATTAGGAATTTCAGTGGAATTAGTGTAGTGATGATGGATATAGTGAAGAAAAGACACAAGTATTTTCACTGGACTAAAGAAGTCGAGAAGAGTTTTAACCTGTTGAAGAGGAAGATCATGGAACAACCAATTTTGGTGTTGCCGGATTTCCAAAAGATATTTCAGGCGAAATGTGATGCAAGCAGATTTGCAATCGGAGCAGTCTTGAGTCAGGAAGATAGGCCGATAGTGTATTTCAGCGAGAAGCTGAATGAATCAAAGTTGAAATATTCCACTTATGACAAGGAATTTTATGCTATCATACAGGCACTGAAGAAATGGAGGCATTAATTGATACCTAAAGAGTTTGTCTTGTACAGTGACAATCATGCACTGCAGTTTGTGACTCAACAGGAAAAGTTGAATCAAAGACATGTCAAATGGGTTGAATATATGAAAAATTTCACTATTGTGATTAAACATATTTCTGGTACTACTAACAAAGTTGCTAATGCTTTGAGAAGGAAGTCTTTTTTGTTGCAGGAGTTCAGAGTCAAAACATTAGGTTTTGATGATCTCAGGAACATGTACACTGATGATCAGGATTTTAAGGAGGCGTATGAAGCAGATGAGAATCCCATTCTCAGAGATAGAAGCCCTTGGATAGAATACATGATCCAGGAAGGATTACTATTTAGAGTTAATCAATTGTGTATTCCGAAATGCTCCATGAGGGAGAATTTGCTGAAGGAGAAACAAAGTGGAGGATTGGCAGGGCACTTTGGTCATGACAAGACGTTCACAAAGTTGAACGGGTCATTTTTTTGGCCGGGAATGCGAGAATATGTCAAAATATTTGTGGAGAGGTGTATAATTTTCCAGCATTCGAAGGGAAGGAGATAGAATGCAAGATTCTATTAATCATTGCCCATACCAGAAAGACCGTGGGATGCGATTAGCATGGATTTTGTGTTGGGGTTGCCAAGAACACAAAGAGGTGTTGATTCAATCTTTTTGGTGGTGGATAGATTTTCCAAAATGGCACACTTCGTCCCATGTCAAAAGACCAGTGATGCAACTCACATTGGAAACATGTTTTTCAAAGAGGTCATTCGACTTCATGGGTTGACGAGGAGTATAGTTTCAGATCAAGATACAAAATTCATAGGGAATTTTTGGAGGAGATTTTGGAAGAAGCTGGGAACTAACTTGACATTTAGTTCATCTTATCATCCTTAGATGGATGGATAGACAGAAGTGGTGTGGGAGACTTACTGAGAAGCCTATTGACATAACACCATAGCTAGTGGGATAGTATATTGCCGTAGGCAGAATTTCAGTACAACGACTCAATGAGTCAGAGCACAGGACAAAGTCCATTTCAAATTGTTTATGGCATGCAGTCGAGAGGAATTTCTGAACTAAGAGATTCAGAATAGACTGCGACTAGGAGTGCTACTGCAGAAGAATTCGTAGAGGCGATGAAGGAACTTCACAGCCAGGTGAAGGAGCGACTTATGAATTCAAGCCAGGAGTATAAACGAAGAGCTGATCAGCATAGAAGACAACTTCAGTTTGAGGTTGGTGATCTAGTTCTGGCACACTTGAGGAAAGAAAGGTTCCTGAGAGGAACATACAATAAATTTAAGATGAAGAAAATCAGACCATGTAGGGTCTTGAAGAAATGTGGTGAAAATGCTTACGAAATTGAATTACCCGATGGGATCGGAATTTCTCCGATATTCAATATCTGAGATTTGTACCCATATAAGCCTTAAGGCTGAAGAAACAAAAACTGGAAATGATCAACCAGTGATCTAGTGGACAAAGAAGATTCCAGTTGCAGATAAGCCACAAATGGAGTGCATACTAGACAAGAGAGTGAGTAAGAGGACCAGGCGAAAGCAATACCTTGAGTATCTGGTCAAGTGGAAGAACCATCTAGTTGAAGATGCCAGCTAGGAGACCGAAGCAGAGATACAAAAGAATGGACAGACCGTGCATGAGCTCATGGACAAGAGCCCATGAACATTTTCAAGCGAGGGAGTATGATGGAGGAGCATCTCCCACGTCAAGCGAGCCAGCGCAGAAGCAAGAGATAGCTGGACAAGCCAACACAAATTTTGAAATCACCTTGGGAGTTGTTATGCAATATTAAATGAAGTCATTAATATGAGGCGCACTTGTATAATCTAATCGGACCTTGAGCCTTTAGCTCTCGTCCTTAGTAGGTAGGAGGCATTTAAAGTAGTTAATGCAGGTAGATAGAATTTAATTCTAGATTAGACAGTTTGAGAGCACAGGAAGGGAAACGAGATATAGACACCCTCATTGTGCATTGTAACATTATTCATAAGAAGGGAGAGTAAGAGCATGCAGAGAGCTATGTAAGAACACCCATGTACAAACATTTGAATTAATTGAAAGAATTGGTTCAAATTGATGGTTTGTGTTGTTTTCTATGTATTGATGTTATGCTCATGAATTTTTGCTTCCTGTTATACATTTGCTTTATATGCTGTGTATATGATTTCGTTCTTTGAGTTTGAAGGATAAAGAGAATTGAGAATGAGTTTCAATTGTTTCTCTATTTGAGCCAAAGGATTCCTGCTAGGAGTGTAGATGAAGTGTCCACAAGGAGTGCATTGACAGAGGGTTCATATAGAGTAACTTTTGTTCTCGATTCCTTCTTGAGTGCAGTTGGGCACAGGTGTCATGCAAGGAGTGTGAAGGCCAAGCTAAGCTTAGGGTTGTGAATCTGAGTAAGACATCGAGGGACTGCTACTGCAGGGGTGCGCAGGGTCGAAAGGATTTAACCCTTGGAGGTGGTTGAATGTCTGCCGCAAGGAGTGCGTGCAAGAATCCTCTTTGAGGCTCAAAGTTGTGAGAAGATCAAGAGGGGCAAGGATTTTGAAAACATTGAGGAGAATCAAAAGTTTGTAGCACAAGTAGATAAGTCTAGGGAAGAGTCCTTGGTTTCGTTCGTAGAAATCATCAAAGGAAAGGGATCGATGGTCAGAAATCTACAGGACAATTAGTGAAATCTCGCCAACAGTCAGATCTATCAGAGGAGTGAGGAGGTTATGGTTGCATCCAGGGTCCAAGCTCAGGATATTGTGGACCGTACGATCTTCACATAGAATACCTGTCATCCATCGAATTGACCAGAAGTTGCACAGAGTTTAAACTTTGTGAACGGGAGGAGGGAATTTCCGACGAAAGGCATGGCCATCAGAATTTAGAAATTCATGAAATCGGGAGTCACGAGGATGAGTGATCGGGAATTTTCATAGTGAAAATCCCAGAATCAATCAGAGTCATCCATCTTGAGGAGACAGGTGGCGATAATCCAGTGCCCATCAACATTTCAGTGACCGGGGTTCTAAGTTAACAAAGGAATCATGTCATCAGGGCACCGAAAGTCTCAAAATCTTGAGGTTGAATCAGGGCTGTCCACCTTGAGGGGACACGTGTTGGAAATATGAAGTAATTCGAGGATCGACATTTCATGAATCCTGAAGACAGGAACTCCTTGCATTTTGGAATCACGAAGTCCAATTTTCCGAAAAGAGGAAAGCTCTGTGTGGGACCCAGTTGACGTCATCTCGTCATAATGAGGCGTCGGGAATTTCTACGATGAAAACCCCAAAGTGGCGAAGACCGTCCATCCTTGAGGATGCGTGGCCGAGATCGAAGCTTTTAGGAAATTTCCTAAAAGGAAGAGTCATTAATCGGAAGACCAAGAATTGGGAAATCGGGGATTTCGTGGACAAGAGGTTTGATACATTTCGACATTGGAAACCCTGAATCTCGATAAGAGGGATGACTACAGTCATATAAGAGAAGGTTGCATGGACTAGGGGCATAGCCAGGAGGGCCTAAAGGAAAAAGGGAGCGCATCGGGATATCGAAGATTGGGAATTCGAGGAAGATGGGATTTGTGACATTGAAGATTGGAAAACCCTGAAACCCGATTGTGACTTTCTGTTGGGAACAGAGAAAGAACTGGGCCTAAAGGCTGTAAGGTGCCTAAAAAGACCTGTGGGTCAAATTCAAATAAAGATTCCAGGGGAGAATCGAAGGAGCCACTCCGGCTCGAGGGTGAACTTGGAACGATCCTTAAAGACCGGGAGGTCAGTGAAGAGGACTTTTGCTGAGGTAAGGGGTGTGGCTGCATCACATATTTATGAAAGTATAATTGCATTAGAGGAATGTTGGTCTCATGTTAATAGGTTTCCTATGATGTACGCATAGGAACCTAGTGCATATACCATTTTTCTCTTCGCTTAGCTAAGTAGAGTTCATTTCCCTTTCTAAATAATCAATGAGTCTTTTCAAAGTAAATTACAAAATAAACATAGTAGATCCTAAAAGGTGAATATGCTCAAGTCATGCCAAAAAATGAAACGAAATAAAAAAATATTTCCTTGACCATCAAACATATTAAAAAAATAATCATAATTATGGAGAACACATTGAGTGCCCACAAAATAACTAAAGGCATATATTAAGCCTAAGACCATATGTTTCTCAAATAAATGTCATGACAAAAACATGAAAAACAACTTTTTACTCAACAAAGGTCTTTAACTTTAACCCAAACCCTTGACTCAATGGAAATCAGATGAAGCCAATCATTCCATAACAAAAGGTTCAGTCAAACATCAAATGAGAACTAGAAGCATTCAAAGGCCTGTCGCCTAGCACATTTTTAACCAAAATAAACACAAAATTCTAAACTTGACAAAATGCTCCAAAATGCAAAAAACAAACAAACCATTAAAATTTATCAACATATTAGAGAAAGACATCTAAGAAATTTCATCTTTGAATGAGCCCATTCTTGCTTAGCGGAATTCTTGTTAAATCATATATCTACCCTTTAATAATAGGACACTATCTACGCGAAGAGATAGATCCCATCTTCATCAAATTCCAACTTCATTTCCTATCACATACAAGAAAGAGACAATGTAATAGTTAAATATCAAAAAATCAATCTTAAAATAACTTGCATCAAGAAAATGTGGCTCCAAAGTTACAATGAAAAACACAAAATA
>ML800309.1:78568-121629 GCA_009831015.1 Picea engelmannii
TGCACTAAACATTCTCTCATCCTCCACTGATCCCAAAATCATGGTTTGACACAAATCCGCTAATTTGAAATATTCGAATATGTTTTCCTGTAAGTATTGGCTAGCACCTAAAATAGTCCATAATCTTGTTATTGCACCATATTATAGAGGATTATCCAAAGCATGAAATTGATTCCACATTGTTTCAATGAAGCATGTGGCTTGTTGAAACAATTTTGATTGATCAAAAATACCTTCAACTTGTTCTCCATGTATCTCAACCTTCTTGCAAAAGTGGTCCACTAAAGTATTTAACTTTGCCACAAAGTCATGTTTTAACGTAGGTTGACATTTTAAATTGTTCCAATATTCAGGGTACACCACAGACATGGCCTCCAACAATTCATCTCGAGATAATCATTCTCTTATCTCCGATGACAATGATTTTGCAATTTCTATCAAGTTGCATCTCATTGAAATGACAATATTGTCGAATAGGTCTCTTGACACAGGGTGCTCTTTGGTGGTTCATCTTGTCTTATCAATATAATGAAAAGGAACCATATACCCATGCACTTCCATACATAGTATCCCTTTTTCATCAAAATTAAAATAATTTTCATTATTTTCTATATCAATGATCGTAGTCCAATTTGTAAACCGTGGACCTGCGAAAGACTCTGGCATTGTATACAAATTATCCAATGAAAGGAATGCAAATTTTCTTTCAATTGTGTATTCTACAATATACATTGTGCGACTTTGAGACATTTTCACGAGGACATTCATTTAATATAGCATAGGAAGAATTCCAACCAATGTTAATAATGTCTCTATGTCAGTCAGTCAAAAGAGAAGATCTTGAGCTTTATCTACACTGAAGCAATGTTCATACATCACCCCTACCAAGGACTGGTACTCACTAAATAATCTTTGAGATGGTCCATTCAATGAGATCCATCTTGTATCAACATCCTTTAATAGCTTGTTTCCATTTGTAACACCGTCAACAAATTTTTTAAACTCTGAAAATCGTTTGGGACTATGAGAAAAATATGCATAAGCCTCTCGTACAAGATCTTCGACTTTTGAAACCGATGGAAACTTGCTTACTATTTTAAATGGAAGATTCATCCTATGAGACATACAATGAATACTCAACATATACAGTGAAGTTGATAGTTGTAGTCTAACACAAAGGCCATTCCTTTGTCCTTTCATTAGTGATGCTCCATCCGCTCCAACACATACCAACTTTTTTGCGATCATTAAAGGATCCATACAACCACTTTCCTTCAAACTATTATTAATAAGTTCATAAATATTTCCAGCTGTAGAATTCTACATCATTTTATGAACCCCAAGTAGATAGGAATGCCTAATATGGTCATTAACCATATAAATACTCATGCAAATCCATAAAGTGTTATCAATAACTGTAACCTCATCCAAAGACAATGACACAAACCTAGCACTTGCAATCTTCTCTTTCATATCATCCTTTTCTACTTGAGCTAGATATTTTGCCCATTCCTAACCACTCGTTAAAGACCAATGAGAAGATGGAAAGTTTGGCACTTGAAGAAAAGATAGATATTTCATGTAATCCAGATAATCTGTCATAGGACGTTGTAACACCCTATTTCCCCCAGTTTGTAAAAAAATAACTATACTGGCCAAGAACTATGGGAAACTCAAGAATATGATTATGTGATGTGAATGGACCTTGTGAAAAAGGTCGATGAATGTAAATAAGATTATATATATATATATATATATATATATTGCATGACTACTGAGGGGAGGGGGGATATGCTGAAAAATAGACCATGATGGCTGAAGAAAGGTGGTGTTAAATTCCACTGAAACCAATACCATATTTAGACTTCACTGGCCTGGAGAACCAAGAGTGGCTCACTGGCTCGAAATATTTTACTCCCAGGCTGGTCGGTAGATGGCTCCTTAGGAATTAATGAGGGATGGGGGAAGTGAACCACCCATCCATAGGAGCCTCGGGTCTGACCACTGTGAGGGAAATAGTGCCACACACAACCTCGCAAGGGGAAAATGCATGAGGAAGGAGCGAAAGGGGGTAGACGCGAGGGAAGGAAAAAGAACTCTGGAGATATGTAGAGCAAGTGATAGCGAAGAAGGGGGAGAGTAACCCTCGTTCTCGGTCACTGGAAGATCGAGACACATTCTCCCAACATCATGGTCTCAGCTCAGGGGTGGCTAGTGGTAAATCTGTTGGGAGTCGTTGATCCTACGGTTGGGTGGAAATGAGCACCCCTCTCAGCAATTGCACTCATTTCTAGTGTTATTTCTAATAAGTGTTTTACATATTGCACCTTGAAAATTCATATGCTGACATATATGCTCATAGTCTGTGCAGTTTTATAAATGGTCTAAGTATAAGACTGCCTGTGTAGTGTTTTGATTCATAAATAGTGGTTGCATGCTTATAATGGGAGGGCCACATATCGCTTATGTCTATAAATAGATTTATATGTATATACGCACATTGAATCAATTTAGAATTTAAGTCGTTTCTCAGGAAACCTATACCCTTATCCATCTCGGGTGATACCCTAGATAAATCTCCCCATAGAGACACCCTTTTTGAGAATCTCAGAAGAGGTATCACTTTGTGTGCAAAGACTCTGCAGAAGCGCAAAAGTCGCAGAATCCCTTGAGGATTCGAAGAATAAGTATTGATCGACCGATGAAATCTTGTCGGGAGATCTGTGGTCATTCACGATTGTTAGATTGAAGGAAATAATGAGGGCATTAAATTACTTAACCCTTTTTCCTTTATCTTTGTGAGTAGTGAATAAATCGGGATTGTAGATCCCCAAGGTCCGTGAAAGAATCTGGACTGTGAATTCGTGTCCAGGCAGCTTAGGAATGGTACAATGTAGAGACAGGTCTGAGCCATCAGATCTTGGTCTAAATAGCCGACATTCGTTGGATCTGTCAAGAATTACATGAGGTTTAAACCTCATGCAAAGAGTAGCAGAGCGAGAGTTATGAGAAGGAGATTGTATCAGGATATCGACGTTCTGGAGCTCAGGGATCAGGAGGACGAGAGTCCGAGTACTTGACCTCAGAAATTGCGACAAGGAGAAATAGATCTGAGCTGCCCATCTGCAGAAGGACACGTGTCGTGAGATCCTCCCTATCAGGGATTCAGACATCAGGAGTCAGAAGAGGAAATATCTTGACCTCGTGAATGGAAAATTCACAAGAGGATCCTGGACCGTAGATCTCAGGGACCCATCGGAGCCCTATAAGCCATTGATCTAATCCTTTACTTAGGAAAAAGAGTGAACTTGACTACGTCCCAAAAGTCCTGAAGACATTGGGACCATCCATGTTGGAGGACAGGTGGCAGAGATCTGTCCATTTCGCATATTGAGGATTCGTAAGTTTGAAGGTGGAAGACCCGACTCTTGGAGTCACAAAGTATCGAGTCACGAGATTGCGATATGATCTGGGTCGTTGATCAAAGAGGAAGGACAACTGTGGGATATGGCGTCTTGATACATCGTGTATCAAGTGTTCATGAGTTCGAAGGTTGAAAGGAATCATTTACGACCTCTCAAGTAGCAAAGTGCCGAGAGCCAAGCATGAGAGAACACATGGAAAAATTTCCTGTGGAGCCCACGTGATTGACGGGTGGACACGAGTCACCTGGAGAAGGGAATCAATGTTCCATTGACTTCTCACGTCTCGGGGATTCGCAAGATAAGAGCCTGAGAGCTCAACCCTTGGACTTACGAAGTCCCGTGTAGCAAGAACGCATGAAGGATAATAAATATCACTTCTCGGGGGTTCGTGAAGGAGAGGTGCCTAGATTTGACGCTACAACTCGCGAAGTGGCGAGTTGCGAGAAGTGTCAAAGAGAAGTCCCGAAGGAATCTATACCATCCATCAAGGGATATGCATGGTGAGCAGTCAGAGCTTAGGGAAAGTTCCAAAATCCTGTCGACCATTGGATCCACACTATCAAGGGCCGTTGATCTCCTACATGGATCCCCATACCGAAATTTGGAAATTTGCATGACATGGGTTTTTTTGGGGGATCATTGCATCTCGAACTCCCAGGCATCGAAATCTTGAGAGGATCCAAACTGTCAGATCAGAGGAGGCTTTCAGCCATTGATCTCCTTTGGAGGGAAAATTGGGAGACTTCGTGGATCTTGGGGATTTGAACGGGAAAGGAAGAAGTCATGCATTGCGATTTTCTAAATCACGAAGGGAAGGTAAGGTCCTTGCCGATTTAAGCATGGGTTCATAGAATGTGGTCACGAGGACAAGACCAAAACAGGAATCTTGTACTCACTAGCCCTTTCAGGTTTGGTGCTTCGTTGTGTCGGGGTTTGCAGAGTCAAAAGACTCGACACTCTGGTAGTGCCGAGCCGTGAAGAGAGAAAGGTTGCCATATTTGTTTTGCCTGTGGTCCTAACTCACGATCACAGGGAGGTGAATAGGGAATAACTAGCCTGTGCTAGGCCCTTGTAGAACTTCAGGGATTCTGTCCCTTGAGGAAAAGAAAAAAATTTATTATGCCATAGTGGGTGTATGACAGATGCCCTTTAGATAAGATGTGAAATACAGTGCTTAATTGTATTGTCCTGGATAACAAATTTCTTTCCATCGTCTTTTCGAATAGAGATGTGATGGTTCCTCCACCTACCTCAAGTTTTTTCTTACTTATTAAATATTCATTATATTCATCAACATATTTGACATTTCGACATTCCTCGGAAGATTTCCATCTNACAATAGATTTCTCCTCGCCATCTACAATTTTCTTTTCATACACCTTTCCTACATGCTTCTCAATTGTATCTAACTTCATCTGAAATGTCATTGGCGTGCCAAGTTTCCAACTACATATATTGCATATAACTTTTGGTTTCTCTTTCTCATTTTTTGGAGGTAATGGATCAATAAATGGAAATTTTGAGACCCAATCTAGTTGGAAGCCTCTCCCTATGTCCCATTGGCCCTTTTGTATTTTCCTTCAATTGGTTGTGTTCTTTTCCAATGAAATATTTTCGACATTTGTACTGCCAATTTCTGGTGAAAATGCATTTATCTCGCTTTGATCACCAGAGGAACATATTTCCTTATCTATTATTTGGATATTAGATGCATTGTCACAAGAGTTGATATCTCTTTCAGTGATAGGTTGATCAAAAGAGCTCGAAGCATGAAGAGAATGTGGATCCTTCGATTGAGGTCTTTGAAAATATGATGATAGATCATTTTTCCTTGATCTTTTCTTCCCACGATCAGTGTTTGACATCTTAATAAATATTCCACAATTGAAATTTCAAATTGATCTAGAAGCCAAAAGTGAAACCTGCAAGAGAAATAATATAAAATTAGTAAAATTCCTAACAAGTATAGAATATTCAATTTGAACGAAGCTACTCTAATACTTTCTCCCAAATTTCTCCTCACATTGTGATATGCTTCAAGACCTAGAAATACTGCAAAGATTAATGGATATAATGAAAAGAGGTGAAAATCCATACAAAGATACAAATTAAATCAGTCAAAAACAAAAACTTAAAAGCCAAGGAGAGGATGTAGTACAGATATACTTTTAGCTATTTGATATGTGAAAAGTTTGGACAGTTTCAATGTCCCATCAATATATATAATCTTAAGAAGGGTCATGACTTACTATGTTTACAAAAGTGAGGTATCCATGTGACCAAAACCTATAACCACTTCCTGAGCCTTCTAGTCTCCCAAATGGTGCTTCAGGGAGTTAAATATTCCCTCTTGGGACCACAAGTGTCCCCCATCTTCAACAAGTACACTCTTTAGTCAATGAAAATAGGTCAACCTTTTTCCCCTATTTAGCACCCAACTAGCATGTTGCATGTTGATTTTGACATGTTATTATGTGACATGTTTATGATAATTTTTATATCCCCTCACGAACCTACAAATTAAAATGGCATTTATTCTTGACCTCCTAGCAATTTTCTCTCCAACACCTACAATTTTGGGTGTCCACACACATATTTACAAAAAGGAGGTTACTAATTTCCCTTGATTAATAACTCAACAATTTACAACTACTAATGGAAAAGTCACAGCCCCAAGTAGGTTACTGTTTCTTTGTAATTTGTCATCATATATCCCTTTGAGTGCTTTGAGAAAGAAGATATTTTCCATCCTTGAAGTTATACATGCTTCTGTCTGAGCAGAGAGAAGATACCTAACAGATTTTTCTCTATTTTTTATACTCAATGGCTCATTGTGTAATCATTGATCTTTGTTGGATTGGATAGATAAATCTTGATCTAGGCTCATTGAAGGAAGTTTCTCTTTATTTTTTTTTCTAAAGTGGATTTTTCATCATAGAGATTTTAAGGAAATGAGGAAGAAAAGGAGAATACTAGTCCGAGGGAAGAACTGAAGACCTAAAAAGAGTTGTTATACTTTAGTGAAATAGAATTGTTTAACCCCTTTGGGAGCCTTAGACAAAGCTGCAAATTAGACAATAGTAAAACAGGGTGGATCTAAATCCTTGACTGAACAGGTGAAGAAAATGAAAACTTTATACCTTTTTTCCTGAAAAGGAAGCATGTTAAGAACCTGGACAAGAAATGACTGCAGTATAATCATAGGAATGGAAATCCCAAACTAGAAAAATCTAAGAATCCAAAAAATATATTAAAAGGGAGCTAAATCCAGTCTGGTTAAGAATACGRTTGAGTCCTAACTTYCGATAACAACTTTCAACTGTTCTTAAAAACATTTTAGTGAATCTGTCTCTATTGTTTATGGATATTGGTCATATGATGTATATCTACAATAAGCATGAACCTGTGGGTCATGCTTCTCTGGAATAATTCAGTATTAGGAAATTCATACTTCTACATTTGTAATGCTAATAAAATTAGGTTTCGATCAAAATAATGATTTCTTCATCGGGTCTTTTTTTATTGTTCTAAGATATACGGAAACTGTACTTGGCAGTACTGCAAACATGTTTTATTAGAAGTAATGCATTTTTTTGGAATGATATTTAGGTTAAGAAATGACCCTAGTTCATTATAAATTAGTGGCCTTATCAAGAACAAATCGATAGGTCTATGAAGGAAGATATGAAAAGAAAAAATTTCCCTGTTACAATTAAGCAAATGAATAGACCACTTGTAGTTATAACTAGATAATGGTGATTCTTTATGCAATGTAGTCTGATTTCTAGAGACCATATTGCTAACCTTTCTTCTCACTAAATCTGAGAAGCTAGGAGAAAAATTGCACCCTCCACTACCCCTATGTTTTGGAGTTCTGGACCAATAACAAGGGATCCCACATCCTTGTCGAGGTAGATCCAAGCCATCCATTTCATCGTCACCAGAAAATGTCATGCCATCCCATGACCCAATAACACTAGGATTATGATTTCCATTTCTACTGTAAGAGCATGTTGATGCAGGTGTGTATGAGTCTTCCTTTTGTCTAATGGTATCTCTTGAAAGGTTCAAACAATGAGACGTTTTGTTATCCTTGTCATTCTGCTGATGAAATCTCCATGCATCTCTAGTCAGTAGCGGTGATCCTCAACGGGAATTGCAGTCTAAGATTACTATCTGTCTATTCACCTTGGAAGATCTCACATCATCTTCATTACATATATCTAGTTCATTGAAGGGCTCCTCCTCCTCTAGTGAAAGTTGTGATAGTGCATGTACAAAAGTATGGATTTGATGATTCTCTTTGGCACTTTTCTTTGTTACAGAGGAGTTTATCCAATCCCTCGATGTCTTCTTAAGTACCCTATCCCTTCTACCCTTTTTAAACATCATCGTCTTCTCATATCTACAAGTTTCTGCATATCTGCAGTCTTCTCCGTCGGGAGTTTCCAAATAATTTCTAGCCCCTCTCAATGTCTCTACATTCCCATCATTTCCCATTCCAGTGAGATTCATATCCTATACATTAAGCATTAGTTCTTCATGTGTGTCCCAACTTTGATTTCTCCAATTATGAAGTAACCCCCTTTCTCCATCACTGATATCACCTCCTCTCAAGGAAGTAGGAAGATTCTCAGAATTGGCATCCTTTTCGAAACCATTTCTCCCTTCTATAGACTCTCTCTCACAATTCCTGTTACCATAATTCCAATCAGAATTAGCAACAGACTTACCATTTATTGAAGATTTCCAAGAAGAAGAATTCGCTGGATCCCACAAACACCGAGCTCTTTTAAGCGCAATGAGCTCCTTTCGAATGTGGATTTCCCCTGCCATATGATGATTCCCTCCAACCTAGAACATCATTATCCTACTATTATCCTACACAAGAGAATAGAAACCAATCTTGACTCTCTTCGCTTTGGCTTCTGCTACTTCCAATAAACCTAACATCTAGTTCTAGCATCCAGATGGGTCATCAATCTGTGAATATCCAGTGCTACTGCTTCATGTATTTATATTATACATAACATTTTGTCAATCTAAATCCCAACAACAGATGAATGATCTGATGCAATTGCCAAAGCTAATTTCAATGCACCATTAAACTATCCAAATTAATGGAAATGGAAACTGTCATCTCTACAATGTTTTGCATGTACTTGGAGTTGGCTCCCATTCCATGTAAATGAGAGAAGTGAAGTTTTACATTAACATAACAGAATTAGCTTCAACTTTCAACTGACTGGACTAGATATACTCAGAAGATTAGCCTTATCCTAGTTACACCCTCTGTCTGTCTGAAGCAACAACCTTGACCTTACCCTGGACCAAAAAAGTTTTGAATCGCCCAAAATGTTACTGAAATATATCGTAACATAATAATGTCATAATGTGCAGTAAATGCATGTAAAAAATTGTCATTGTCCAGAAAGACAAAACAATGAAGTTACATGCGCGAAACTGGCTGGTCTGATTGCAAAACTCTTATGGGTTACGAACCTGGAGGAGCTAGAGAAGATGAGTAGCAACAAATTATCTTCCTTTGTTCATCTATGAAGTTAATTGGTCTATGCTTCAATTGTAAAATTGCCTGGGTCAGCTATAGCAAGCATTCAAATGAATAGGTTAAGATTTTTTTGTCCTCAACCACCTTTATCAATAGACTTCATGTGGGGACTAGGACCAGATTATATTGATAATATAGAAATCCATCCAACAATAGTTTTTCTATCTACCTTTGGTGGTTAGGGATAGCTATAAACCTTGGGTTTGATAGGTGAGTAAAGTATCATATAAGAAAATGCACATCATGGCGATGCTATGGCTACAGTGCAGCACAAGCATTTGAGTTTTGGAACTACAAAAGGGAAAGAGAAAACTAAGAGGGAGAAAGATTTTTGTTAATTTTATTATTATTGAATCTCTATAAGAAAAGTGTACAAAACATATAAAAGAGGCTAACAAAGAAATATACTTCCAAAACAGCTATTGTTACTTTGTAAGCATTAAAGACATTTTACCCATTGAATCTGAGGAAGAAACGGTGCCATAACAGGAGCTATTGGGAAACCATAAACATATATTAGAAAAAGGTGAAAAACATCGGGCCATTACTATTTATAATAGTAATGAATATAGGCCAAATTAACAATTGAATATTCTTCGTCTGACACTTTATGCAACTGTACCCAACCTCAAATATGACAAAACAGGTTGGATGAACATTCTGTTTATGCATAATTATCATTGAAATGAGTTAGCAATGGGGAAAAAAATAGAAGTCAGAGATACATTAGGATGCATAGCCCCACTTAATGTTCGAGCAAATCAGACTCCTTAAAGGAAAATTATACTTGGATTGTTTGAAAACTGCAAGATCGTGCAATGGTGTAATAACACAAGATGTATAGATAGCAAACCCTTGAAACTTACATGATTAGAAACAAATATTTGGACAGGTCCCACTTCAGTATATGCAAGAAAGGCACACACCAAGAGGCCAATAGACTATTGCACAAAATCTTAAAAATTGTTTGACACTGTAGTTTTGACATATTTAGCTGTTAAAATACCCTTTGTAAACATATTGTTTAATGCACCTCGTAAGATTCTGTAATGGGGAATAAATCACAATTGATGAAGTTCAAGGGTGACTTTGGTAGAAATGCACTAGGCAGGTATCCAAAACAGGTAAATATAGTTGCATATTTCCAGTTTATGAAATGGACTAGCTCTCTTTTATGCTCTCAACTAAGAGTTGTTTGCAATTTTACAACTTTCTTTGGGGTGCCTTCTTTTTGTTATGGTATTGACTATGGAGGTTGTGTGCAATAAGTTGGGGCTTGTCAACACTTTACTTTCTGGTCAATGATGGTAGTAGATCAAGCCAACATTTATGTTATGTTCATGTGTGGATCATTGATTAGAAGGAAACATTTATGACTTAATACAAGTAAACAAATCGAGAACGACTTTCATTGTCAGGAAATAAAATAATCACACACCTCTAGAATGGGCATAGAGTTTCACAACCCAAGATTTGCAAAATCTCAATTGCGCTAAGATGAGATGCCTCAACAATTTATACAAAAATGAATGTATAGGTCCAAGGTTCAAATCCTTTCAAGTTGCTTAAGTGACCAAATTGATTTTTTTGAAGAGAGGTTCCAGCTAACATAAATGCAGAATGGCAGATCATGTTCCTCCTAAGTGGTAAGATACTTCAAGAGAGGAATAATCCCACTCACTAGTTCTAAGAGCTCCAAGAAGCAATCATACTAATGGCTCAAGAGGTCTCATTGATGTCATGGTTGAGACTGGCCACTACAATATCAGTGTTTGTGCCCCTGATTCAGAAACGTTAGTTGTTGGTCATTCCACTACTGCACGTGATACTATTGCTGTTAAGATCAAAGGAACAACAACCTTTGAATTATTTGGAACTCCTACCAATTGTATTTATTTAAGTCTCTTTGGGAAATTATAAACAAAGGAATCCAATACCCAAACCTGTTCTAGATCGGAAGGCAAAAACAAAGAACAAACACTGAAACCCAAGGTTGGATTAGAAAGCTGTAATACCAATGATGTGGGAAATCTCACTCAAGAGTAAAGTTCGACATCGAAGTGTAAAAATAAATCTTTGACTAAATTTTTATTAGAAAACATACGCTTATATAGCTTTACATCAAGAGAACCAATTCAACAAACTATGAGAGAAAATCTCAACAAGATCCTAAAAAATAGCAACTAAGCACAATAATAGAGATAGTTAGAAATAGGATTTGAACTACTCCATGAGAATAGGAAACCAAAAATTCTTCGTCATACCAAACCATAATAATATTCTCCAACAACAATAATGTGAGGCAAATATGAACTAAGAAACCTTATTATATGCTAAGAACTAAAAACTCTTATCATCTAGGAACATACCAAAACAATGAACTGATAAGAGCATAAAATGCCTAGACACCAACATTTTTAATTGGAGCAACCTATCTTTTAATGGAAGATATTGTTTATAGACAGAAGAATCCTTTCTTTTCTAGAGGTTTCAAGCATTATTGATGAACTAATGTTTGTTTGTTTATGTTAATACTCACCAAATTCCAAAAAGAATATTCTATGTCTCAATGCAAAGACAAAATTAACCCAAGGGACTAGGTTTTCCAATCATTCTATGAATTTTTTTATTTATGATGGTACTGGGGAAAAACATAGTCCACTAAAGGAAATATATTTAACACTAGAAGAAATAGTAAATGGCCCCAGACTGTCTAAATGACTCTGCTAGTCTATTGTGATATTCATATAGTTTGTGCCTCAATTTAAATAGGATGCCTTTTCGATAAAGGCTGGTTGTATGAATTGATATGTACAGCCTTGGGATACCCGATCAACTTTGAAGCCTGAAAAATAAACCATAGAATAATGAAAACTCAAAAGAGGTATCTACTCATATTTTATGCCGACAACAAGATTTGTTTTAATAAGCCTCTATCTTAGGAACAATCAAAACTATTAAATGATGAAATGTTGAGGCAAAATGAAAAATTCAGAGAATGACTCTCAGAATGAATATCATTGATATACAACATTGGATGATTACACCTCTCCCAATTAGAACATGCCTCTAAAGATAGGCCTGTGTGTATTTGTGAAAAGGAATTTACTCTGCCAGAAAAATTGACTCTTTAAGATATACAACTAAAAGAATAAATGGTACCTTAAAAACATGCAAATAATTGACCAGTAAAGACTGGTAAAATTCTAAGTGAACAGAGTAACAACATCTTTTCGATATCCATGAACCATAAGAAGTTTGGGGATGTTCTCTACCAAAAGATCCATATACTCCATGTAGAAGTATAGATGATGATTTGAAGAATTGATTGACAAGTTTGAAAGTAAATTGTCACCTGCTTATCAGTCAAGTCTTACAGAGTACTGTAAAGGAGTTTTAGCTTTATCCATAAACATAAATGTATATTCTATATAGTATAATTCCAAATTCTTACAGAGATCTATTGGGAGTTTCTCCTTTATCCATAAACCTAAAATAAACAGGATATATATGAAAGTTCAAAATTTGATTTAGGCTAGCATTGATAGTCAACTCACAACGATGCTTTTCTTTATGTCTTAGGTTTTCTTGTCAGCTCTATTATTGCTGCAGAAGAAGCAACAAAGTTAGGAACTGTAATTGGTATTGATATTGGAACTACATACTCCTGTGTTGGTGTTTACAAAAATGGTCATGTTGAAATCATAGAAAATGACCAAGGAAATAGGGTTACACCTTCTTGGGTTGCTTTTACTAACACCAAAAGACTCATTGGAGAGGCTGCCAAAACCCAGGCGGCTATGAACCCTGAAAGGATAGTTTTTGATGTGAAATGATTGATTGGAAGGAAGTAAGTGTGTGTACCTTATCCATTCTATTATTTACATAACAAATATTCTATTAGGAAATTGCAGATAGGAATATTTGTAGCTCATCAGTTTTCTTCTTTAGCTACTCTTTCATATTTGCTTACTTAAAAACGAGTGTATATTATTTCTCTCTGTTTTAGCAATTAGTTAACATTCTTTCATTCTTGCTATTGTTTCATACATTATTGCCATCTTCCTGTTCTGTAAGTATATTAAGACTTATTCTTTTGTGTTGTCTTATATCATAAAAGACAACTAGATAGTTCAGTATTACATTTGTAGTTTGTTAATTTGATGTATTTGCTCTCAGGTATGAGGACAAGGAGATACAAAGAGACATCAAACTTATGCCCTACAAAATTGTAAATAAAGATGGGAATCCTTACATTCAAGTGAATATCAGGGATGATGAAATCAAAGTTTTCAGTCCCAAGAAAATCAGTGAAATGATTTTGTTGAAAATGAAGGAGACAATTAGGTCCTAGCTTGGGAAGAAAATCAAGGATGCAATAGTTACAGTTCTAGGTAAATTTAGGCATGGGAAGATCCTGAGTTGAAAACATGTTTTCGATATGTGCAATCCATATTTATGCTAAAATGGGAGTGTTATTAAGAGTGATGTAGAAATAATGTATTAGTGAACTTGAGTAACGTATGTCAACAAAAGTTTGACAAAACTTCCATTTTTTTGGTTTGCAGCATATTTCAATGATGCACAAAGGGAGGCAACCAAGGATGTTGGTGTAATTGTTGGGCTAAATGTTGCTCGTATAATAAATGAACCAATAGTTGCAACAATTGCATATGGATTAGATAAAAAGGGAGGAGAAAAGAATATTCTTGTTTATGACCTTGGTGGTGGAACTTTTGATGTCAGTATTCTCACCATTGATAATGGTGTTTTCGAAGTGTTGTCAACTAGAGGAGACACTCATTTAGGAGGTTTGTCTGTCTATAATTTTTGGCTCTACGGGTTTTTTTATTCAAATTTAGGCAAGCAAAATTTTCTCTGTATTGTGTCAATGTCTGAAAGTTTAATGCTCGATTAGGAGGGATTTTCTTCATACCATTATCGTCTTCATGTATAATTTCTTCAGACTTTCTCTTTGTCTGTAATAAAAATTGAACACCATTTTTGGTTTGTTCTCTGCAACATCAGAAGTTGTTTCTTATTAAGATTAAAGACTAGTAAATCTTCCCTCGAAAGTCAGCTAATGAGAGACAATTATACTAAGATCCTCTCCCAGCTTGTTGTCCCAAGGGGCAGGGCAGTCATAAAGTTTAATGGGGCTACTAAGGGAAACACAAGAAGGCTAGAAAATGGTGGACTATAGATTGTTTATTCTTTCCAAGATTTTTTTGTGCCTGTCTGTAAGCAAATACTTAACTGATGCATGATTATATTTCCTACTTTGCCTTCTCTATTGATTTATGTTACTTATTGATATTCATGGTAAAAAAGAGGGAGAAATCTTGTTAAGTTTTTCTATTTAAAAACATATTGTATTGTTATCTTTATGTATTATTGGTTAATAATCCCTTATTTTATGCAATTGTCAATTTACCCACTCCAAATCATCATTGGTTTGTCACAAACGACTCCATTGCTTCGATTGATCCTGTGATGGGCATAGTTGATGCAACAACTATTGAAACTACAAATATTCTTGTAGAGGACTTGAGAGTTGTTGGGAACCAACAAACAACAACACTGCATACAGTTATACCTAATGAACTTCATTTATATCTATCATTATTCACTAGACTAAGAGGTGTTCTCAATGGAGAAGATCTTGTATCTTGTACAACACCATGGTATTTTGTGGTAGGTCGGGAATATGTTGTTCATATCAAGGCATTTTCCTAGCAGTCCAGTGCTCAACCTCTTTATTTGACAGAGGTTTGTGTTATGAAAACCTTGCTAATTTTAGTTGCACCTTATATAAAATTTCGGTTCTTCAACTATTAATTTTCTATAGATTAGTTGTTTGGCTTGTGGTTGTTTTCTATGTGATGTTACAAGCTATCTTTACAGTTGTATATTCTTATGTTGGGATTGTGTTGGGCTTACAAAGTGAGTGAAAAATCATAGAAGCTATGAAAACTTTCTTGGCTAGGATTTGTGTACATTGAGAGGTTGAACACCAAGGAAACATAAGGTTATGTGTACAACAACAGAAAGAAACATAAGGATTCATGTACAACAACAAAAACTCTAGGACCACTATAGGTGATTTAATAAGATTCATTCATACGCAGTTAACTTCTTATTCAAGAGATGCTAAACAAACATGGGAGAACACCTTCACAATGGTATGGCGGTTCTTTGAATAATGGTCCTTCCATGCAACAATAGATATAGAATTTTTGAAGCATGATTTGGTGAGGTTTGGATGTTCGGTTTAGAATCAATTTATCTAGTCTAGTGAGGATTATGCATACATCTTCAAAATTTCACTATAGGCATTTGTTAAGGTTCCCACATGATAAATCTAGGGTAAACACAGAGTTTCAAAAGGTGGATAGAAGGGTGGGATCCTCGTGGAATCGATGCTAGGGATGGATGAGGAGCTCCTAGACTACTCAGATGACTCGATAGAGGGTTAGTCGATCTAGATGAGCCCGTATACTCATGTACCTGGCATTTTCATAGATTCACGGAGAAGGGACCTCATGGGGGCACAACCATTGGAAGAGGAAATAATGGACATTATCAACAAGATGGCCTAGGGGCTATCTACAAATGGATCCAAGGGGATATGACCTCGTGTACCTGGTTAGGTTGGAAGAAAGGATGAAGGGTAGAGGTTTTGTTTCCCCTTAGGACTTTAATGTCACAAAAGATGTTCCAGCTTAGTGTCACAACATACATTCCACCTATTGTGCATAATGGTGAAGATATTAGAGATCTCAAACTGTCATTCCACGAGACTAGAGAGGATGGACCAATTAATTGACATTATGCAACTACTAGTATTGATATCCCTTTGTCGGATTCCTATGAGGATGTTGAATTACCTTTTTACAACTTAGTGGGATTTTATGAAGCTCAACCAAAGGTAGGTTTCATTAAGAAACATATGAATCATACCCTCATGAGTGGTTCCATTATGGTTGAAGTAGGTAGCCAAGACCAACATTCTCTAGAAAGGGAAAGGAGACCCAAAAGTTARAAATGCATAAMAAAGATTGGGGATCTAGTAATATTGAACCTAGGGACCAAAACTAGGCTCAACAATCTCTTGGAATTGGAAGAACTAGTGGTAGTAGACATGTTCCCTTGAAAAAAAATGACTAGTGATTGTCTTAAGGATTGGACCAAGAAAATTTTGAACCTTTGGTTGGATACTCTCCATTCATTATGACTCTGGTAAAGGGATGGTTAGTTTGGGTTTTCAGAACACTAGAAAAGGTAAACAAAATTTTACACAGTTGATGGAAGTGGGGTTTTCAAAATATTATTTTTTTTAAATGGCATGTGAATTTTGATGTTAGAACTACTCGTGTGGAAATCCTTCCCTGAAGATTTTTAATTTTTGCCTCCACAACTTAAAATGGATGATCATGCAATGTGGCACAAAGTTTGCAAGACCCTAGGAAAAAATTTATGCCTGTGAAGGGCCTTGTGCCAGGCTGGATAAATTCCCCAACTTCTACCAACCTGGCATTCAGTGGTTCTTCAAGCTGACCTTGAGATCGCTCCCTAGCCTGGAAGTCAACTTTTTGTCCAGAATATTAGATAACTGATTTTTGATTGAATCATATTCATTATATAATTCTGCTGATAACTTTAGCTAATTGATGTTAGGGTCATCATTTTATTGCATTTTTTGAGAATATGGTTTAGGCAGTTTCGTTGTGGTTGTCTTCATTAGATTTTACATGTGTTTTATGATTGTATTTCATTTTGGATTTATTTGTATTGGACTGATAATTTTGTATTAAAACTTGCTAAAAAAATTCTTACCTTACAAATACAGATAGCTGGAAAAGTCGTTGGGTGCAATCTGATTGGAAAAAGGATGAAAGCTTGGCTAGAGATTGGGTGCACACGGTAGGGAAATGGAATGGGGATCCAAATAAAAAAGCATAAGTATAAACAAAATAAAAAAATGTGAAAATACACACCCTTGTGACAAAACAGATTTGGTTCCAAGTCTGTAGTTTTTGTCCTACAATTTAAATAAATTTCTTTAAGGAATTTAAAGATGAAGGACCAGATAACTAGTAAATACCTATGAAGATGTTTGCAAAGTTGAAACCCTAGTAATTATTCACCGCCAAAGCCTCGTGTGGCACCTTCTGAGTTTCTTCTACTCTGAAAAGGTGGCTCCATGGACCACCAGGCTAATAACTGTAACAAATTCTACTCTAAACAGGTGGCTCCACCACTAGCATCTCTTGCCCTCTTTCCATTCCATCGAGGGGAAATAAACATGAATATTCAATATATGTAAACCGGGCCTTGGCAATTTAGATATTTTCTTGATGGTCACTAGATAGTAGACTCTGTAGTTCTCATGAACAAACCAGACAAGTAACAAAGCTATGATTTTAACCCTGGGCACTGGGTAGATGCCATGCAATTTATACCAGGTGGGAGGGCCAAAATGTAGCTACCCAATGCCCATACCAGAAAATATGGGTGAATTAAACCATAAACCCCGATTTTACCAAATGGCAGGGCGAAGAAGCTATCAGAAATTCCCATACTTCTAGAAATTTGGCTAATGGAAGCTTGTCCCTCCAAATTTCAGGGGCGAAATATAATTTTTTTTCCTCTATCTCTCCTAAAAACAAGGGCTAACCCTGTACACGATTTTTCCCCTAAAATAAATTATGGGCTAATGATATAATTTTTAAAAAATCACTTTAATACAAAAAATTCGCCCAATAAAAAATTGTAAGGCCCTAAATTTTGCCCATGAGCAAAATTTCGCCCCTAAAATCATCTATGATCTATGTCTGTTCATAATGTATTACATGTATCATTTCTCAAAAAATATATACTGGATGCTAATCATGTAATTGATTGGAATGTGATTCAGGTGGAGCAAGAAGGCACTATCCAAGCGCATCTGGTACACATTCTGGATCAGAAAATCAAGCACATCCAAAATCGATCCATAGGGCTTGTAAAGGTCCAATGGACCTAGTATGATCCTAAGGAAGCTACTTGGGAGCATGAGGATGCAATGCAGGCATAATACCCCCATATTTTTAAAGATTTTGAAAATCTTGTTGATATGGTGTAAAAGAATTTCCCTGAGGACAATAAAAAATTAAGGGGAGGGGATTGTAATAAGCCAAGGCCAAGCCCCTAACTTTTTATCATGAATTGTAAAATTGTTTCATAGGTTGGTGAGCCAAGTAATGATAATCTAGGAGGCTTATGTGATAGTTGGGACAGAGATCCTAGGATGTTAAGGCCAGGAGATTATTTTGTATATGTAAATATTCAAATCATTAATATTAAAAGCATCACTCTGTGTAGACCAACCATGATGAAAGAGTATGGGGGACTAGGCTCCACTAGGCTGGGTAAGGGAGGGGCCTAAGAGGCTGGAAAAAGGGGCTAAGATTAAGAGCTTAAATATAAGAGAATAATATATATTATTCTTCGAAATTTTGTGAGGAGGATATGAATTTATCCTAAGTTCCTTTGGGGAAGGGGAACGACTTCCAAATGGAGAGGAACGTGCTTTATGTGCCATGTGTCATCTCAGGAACATGCAAATATATGTGGGGATTTTGAATATTTGAGGGGATCCTTTTTTCATTCCTTCCACTCACACACACAACGAGAAGGAAATCAGTAAAACATGGAACGCCATTGTTGAACCATCAACCATTCTAAACCTCTGCAACGAGCCAGAACTCATATCTTTGTTGAACCTGTACCATGCGGGTTGACTGTGTTTCATTCTCACCATTTTGTCTCTCTCACGATTTGGGAGAGGGACCATTGTTTTCCATTATTCCTCACTAGTGCACTCATGAACCATGGCACCCTTGTCTAGTTCACACATGCATTGAACAGGCACGTGGCCAAAGCCATTTCCACCATTCTTAAACCTATTCCATTGTGAACCTATGGAATTGTTGAGTTGTATCTTGTCTTAATCGATTTTTATGTTGTGGTTTGAGGTGGCGGGTTGTGAGGCCTGTGGTTGAAGAAGTAGGTTGTCAGGCCTGTGAGATACTCTCTCTAGGAGAGAGAGTTTGTTGAGGAAGTGATTTCTCCTGGAGGGATTCCAATAGCAGCTATAGAGCTCTAAGAATTCTTGTCCAGCCTATTGCAGAAGCCTTGGAAGGGAGGTGGACCAGTTGATGGACTATGTTAAAGTGAAGGTGTATACTTGTGTGGAGGGACATGCATGTGGGGAATGAGAGTCTATGAGCGGTGGGCGTAAATGGCTCCTTGGAGGAAATCCTTCCTGTATACTGGTGCAACTACCTGCTTTCCTTGTTGAGAGTGATGAGAGTGATGAGAAATTTGGTATAAGGATGAGAGGTTCATGGAAGGTCAGCATGCATTCAGTGAAAAAAAATTAATAGATAAGTACCATTTCCATGTTTGGTTACATGTTGTGTATGTATATATGTTGCTATGTTTATGGGATTTTCTTGTGAATATTGCATGTATCTTGTTACCTTTTATTTATACATTATGGTGTGTGATAGTATCATGTAAATCATCTATTATATTTATATGTATTATTTATTCCGTAAATTTTAATTGAGGCATAGTCTAGTAGCCCTCTAAGGTGAGAATTAAATTTTAGTTTCAGACCAATTTGGTTTTGGAGAAGTGGCATTTTCCCTAGCAAGGGTGGTTGGGGAACATTACACACATGATGAATGATGAAGACATGCCTTTGGAGGCCTATAATACACCATGGAGGACCTCACCTATCCCATACCACCCAAATGACTTGGGTGAGTCCAAAACGTCACCTTTGAGGGCTTGAGGTCATATTAGGCCTAGAGTTTGATAGTGATTGAGGACACTTGGCACATTTTGGAGGAAATAACCCTTGGATCATGGAATACAAGCATGGATTGAATACCATTGGCCTTTGGAGGCTTGATGTTTCCTTCTCCAACTCAATGAATTGAGAAAAAGTGCCAAATGTTTCCCAACAAGGGGGTGACATCATGTTTTTAGGGTTTCTCTTATGTGAAAAGTATGAATTAAATAATAATATTTTTTTACAAGGGAAAGATAATGGGTTTTGACCCCTTATATTTTGTTTTACACTAATTTATGTAAACACAATATTTTTTAAAGGATTTTTATAAATATAGTTCATTTTTACCTCATTTTCATCATAACTCTCCCATTGTGAGAAGACTCCTAGATGAAATTTGCACCCAGTTTGGGAAATCTGTATCTCTTGTGCTCTTGTTATGGTTTATTTTGGATATTGTTAGAAATAGTGTGCCACCTCTCTTAGAGCTATTCTTTTGTATTTTTGGTGGATTATGTTGGTAAAATAAGTTTTATGTTGTTGTTTCTTGGAATAGGTAAGGAATCTATCTTATTGTTGCTTCATTGCTTGGTTACAAGTGCAATTTTCTAGAATTGTTGGGGAGTATAATGGTTTACAACCCCACCATATCCTTCATTGTTTTCTTGGAATAATTTGTTTCATAAGGTTTTACTAGGATTAGTAAAAGGGTTTACACCCTCCTAGTACTTCCTAGTTACCATTGTTTTCCTTGGGGAGAAAAAGGGTTTACACCCCCAAGGAGATATCATTGATAATTTAATCTTTATTTGAATCCATAACCCAATAGCTAAAGGAAATAATCTAATTTCATTGGAGAAATAAAATCTTTCATTGGTTAATGTGAAAACTCGGGATTTTGAGATTGTCTAAATTGGAATCAGTTCTATGCTCTACATGCTTGGTTGAGCCACTAGGGAAACTCATTTTTCTAGGTTATTATTGATTATTTTATAACATTTAATATACAACCATTACATATGCATAAACACTAAAAAAAATCTCATAATTACTCACAAACCAACTGTCATAAGTTGCTAAACGTTTTCCCCTATCCTCTACTAGTATCAACACACTTTTTGGGTGGATTGTTGGCCAGTTTTGGTGGTTGATTTATTTATTGTAACAACTTGTTTGATACAACTATAAGGCTGATAATTATCTCTTCAGTTCTTGTTTATAATAGCCTTATCTTGTTTCTAAAGTCTCATGCATTATTACTTGAGGTAAACTAGTTATTGCTAGCTAATCTCTTGCATCCTCAACTAGACTTTCAATAATTATTTTTTTGTCGATAGATATCATTTTTTATTTCTACAATTAGCGAAAACAATATTAACTTTCTTTTTCAACACATTATTGGGCTTGTATCTTTGTTCTCCTTGTGTCTCGGGAAGGTGCAATCACTTCTTGGAATGTCTTCTATAATGTGGTGCATCTTTAACCATATACGAGACTCTTTTCAAGCCTTTTTACTTTCCATAATTGACCTATAGGGGAATACTTCATCATCTCTTCATATTCCATCTTATTTCCCCCAGGGTTATCGGGATTCCTCCTTGAGGTGATTACTTCATCTCTAAAGTGACGGGAATACCTATCTAAGGTGAAAGTGGGTAGGTTTTCTCTTATTTGTTTCCATATTGTGGTTTGGGTTGAGATTTTCCCAACCTATAATTGGTGCGATAACATTTTGGTGTCATTGTCAGGGTTTGAACCTGGGTCACTCATGTGACGGGAGAGAATACTCACCAATATACTACAATTAAACTTTGGAAAGCTATCCCAAATCCTTCCCCCATCTTGCCTAGTGACTCCACCTGAAGGAAGTTCCCCTTCCAGCTTCGATGAGATCTTCTTGAAGATCATCTAGAGACTCCACCCTCCCAAAATACATCTTCTCTTAATATTTTTCCCTTGAGGAGGTTAAAACCTTCTAAGATTTACCGAATATGGCTCCCCCTCAAGTCTCTCATAGTTAAAAACCTTTTCAATAGTACCCTTCCCCTTGCTCCAATTTGCACCCTTGGGAAAAATACCTTTATAAACGCTTGAACATGGCCACCATCCTTAGATACCCCCAACACAATGTCGAAAGAGTATCACAAATGGTTGTCAATGTTTCCAAGAAATAATGTCACCACTATAGATGATATTCTCTATGCCATCAACTGAGACATGGAAAACGCAAATGTGGAACATGAGGATGTAGAAATGAGGGTACTAGCCTCATCTTTAACCGAAGATGCTCAGATATGGTTCAGAGGGATACCTGACAATCACATGGAATATTATGATGATTTTTCCAAGTTATTCAAGAATAGATGGACTACGAAGAAAGAAAATGGGATGTTTGTAGCTCAATTCAATCAGATAAAGAAAAAGGAGAATGAGACAGTGAGTGAATTTGACACCAGGTTTTATAGATTGTATAGTCAAATCCTGACAGATATGTGTCCTACAGTTGCAGTTGTTCATCTCCTATATATAACTTTTTTTGATGGAAAATTCCTCTTTATTTTGAAGTTGATGAGGACCCCCACCACCTCCTAGGTTTTTGCGTGACCTCCCGGTCTAGGATTGTTCAAAACTGAGGCGTTGAATTAGCTCTCGAATCCCTGTTGGATCCCCTTTTTATGTTCACAGGCCCTTTAAAACCTTTTTCAAGTCCAATAAAAAACTGTGGGTGATTTTATTCTAATCCCCTTTATCTTTAAATTCAATTTAGGTCACTATTCCTCTTGTTTCGGAGAAAATCGCATGTGACTATGGGCTATAACCATACACCTACCAAAATGCACTAGTTCGATGCTTTAGAGCTTTGGGATATGGGAGTTTCAACAACAACTCACTATAAATATTCCACACATAGAAACGGAGAATTCCCAAACTGCTATGGGGATCGACAAATCACAACACACGCCAATATCTATGGCTCACGTTGGCTCCGGGGCTACAAAATTTAGAGCTTTCTAGTGCTTGACCACCACTTCCTCCCAAATATGTGAATATTGAAGTAATCAGGATCTACAACTTACCTTCTTCCAACATCTAATGGTTGTAATGGACTTCGAAACTCCAAGCTTCAGTGGTTCTGACTACTGCAACTTACAACACCTCTGAAGTATGAATTGGCAGAGGATATATCCTCTCTCCACGTGTTCCTCCCGACCAACAATTGAGATGAACTCCACCTTTGGGAGATTTCGACTTAAAGCCTTTTTCACCCCTTTTTCCCTGGACTGTTGAATTATGAACTATCAACAATCTGGTGATGCGTGTCTCTTAGCGCCAAGGACTAGGATTTTCTCTAGCCTTCATATCTTTGGGGAATTTGCATAGTTCTTAAACGTCACCTCAATTATTCAGAAGTGCCAAGTCTCTGAACTTTATGAACTAGTGCCATGTATCCCAACCTATAGATGACTAGGATTTCCTTCATTGTTCGGAACTTCAAAAAACTTGTGAATTTTCACAACTGTTCTCCGATTCTCTCGGATAGTCAGTCTTCCGAACTTCCCAAATCAACGAACAAGTTTCTTCTTTGACGAATGGTACATATTCAGTTAGGATCACAGGAATTCAGGAATCTTGTATCCTTTGGGCATAAACATGGGAAATATATGAATTTGCAAAGTCTGAAGGAATCTGAGGGTTAACCCCTGCGCTACTTACCTAGATCTAATGATTGTCGATTCTCACACTCAGATCCAACGACTAGGAATTTTTCTCCTCCTCTGCATGCTCCTTCTTTTTTCTGAGGGTTGATCCAACATCTCAGGTTGAATCTTGCAACTAATAGAATTACTATTGTAGCTCCAGCTCCACTGTGGCTGTGCTTTCCTTCCAATAAATGTTTTTCCAATATTTTTCAAAGGCTTGGCCTTCGAATATTTTCCTTCAGGGCTGACTACTTGGCCTCTTCTTGCATTGCACCTCCTAAGATTTGTTCAACACTTTATATGAAGTGTGGGTGCACACTTGTTCTTCCCTCCTACACTTTGAGACTTAGACTATTCTCCTAGACACTCTTGTAGTATCTCTCCTTTGACAGCTTGGAACCTTTGAAGGTCACATGTTCACTCCTTTCACTTCTATGAAAAATGGAAATTAAAAGGTTGCCCTCCTCTCCACACCTTGCAAATACTCTGTTCACACTTTCACTAACTCTCCTGAGCTTGTAATTGCTCGAACGTCAAAGGGTCTCAACCCTTTCTTTCCAAATGGTTTCTTATGCCCTCCTAGCATTCTGTGCTCTCCCTCCAAAAATTTCAACTCCTCAATTTCAAAGGGTTCAGTCCCTTTGTTATTTCCAAATGACATCTTGTTCCCTCCTAGCACTCTAGGCTCTTTATCATGATCTTTACCAACACTTCAAGAGTGTGTTGGTTTCATGCACTCCTTTGAATTTTTTTCTTCTTTGAGTCTAGGGACTTCCAAGACTCACTTGCACACTCCTCGCACTGGATCTCAGAGTGTTCATTAACTCTGATGTGCAATCCTTTCAAAACCTCCTTCTTTCTGAGCTTTTACACTTCACTCAGGGTAGGTACACTCCTTTCTGTTGCTCTCATAGTGTTCAGTAACTCTAATGTGTGCTCCTTGAACTATCTCTTCTAAGCTTGAGACTTGTTTTGGTCTGCCTACCTAGAACGCTCCTCATAGAACTTTTGGATGAGTTCTCACGCACTCCTTGCACTGGCCTTTTAGATTTATCTAACAACTCTAAGGTGCACTCCTTGCGTGACCGTGAGAGACCAAAACACTCAAAAAACTAAATATATATAACTCTACCTATTCCTGCAAAGGAAAACATACTTGCTCTAACAACATTCATAATCATACAAAAAAAACATTCAGAGAATAAACATTCATTCATTCACAGAAGACACACATAAACTCATATGTAGGGAAATATGCTTTTTTATTAATATTGAATGTTATTTACACTATGTACAAGGCTAGACTACAACATAGTCTCAGTTCTTTCTCTCCCCTCCTCTCCTCTCTATCTTCTCTATCTTGTAACTCAACTCTCTTTAATCTAATGAATTATCAATACATCAATATTTTTACAAAAGAGGGGCTCCTCAATCCTTCCTCCACCTACATACATTAGTTTACATTTAGTTGACATCTAGTCTGAATCGGATCTTGAACTACCTAACTCTTAGCCATCAAATGAATATTTACACTCATCTTGTGCAAATACAGTGGCTCAGATTTCCTTGAGCCTTACAAACTTTAATTACATGAAATCACATTTAAAATTTGAGATTTAAACTAAAAAAATGAGAATACTGGTGCTTCTCTTTCCTTGGAATTCACTCCCTCCAAGTGCGTTGATGCATTGGTTTCTGGCACACTAATGAGTTGGAGCGATGCTCCTGTATCATACTTGTATGTTGAAAAAAATCATTAACTCCTGCATCATACTTGCATGTTGACAAAAATCATGATCTCCTACTCATGGCTCCTCTGCTACTCCTTTTGAGA
The DNA here is from genome assembly GCA_009831015.1 of Picea engelmannii. NCBI lineage: Eukaryota > Viridiplantae > Streptophyta > Pinopsida > Pinales > Pinaceae > Picea > Picea engelmannii. The sequence continues at coordinate 103,938 of ML800309.1, forward strand.
TCCTCCCGGGTCCCAAACTTCATTCTGGAGTTGTCCACCCGCTCCTATACTTTTTTGTTGTTTCTGATACTCCCTTGTTGGTTCTGCAGGCTCTCCTCCTATAACCCTCAATATTTTTTTGATTGTATATTGTGATGACTTCAAAATAAACCTCCTTATTTCCTCTATCTCCTTGTCCAGCTGGTCCACTAGTTGGCTTCTCTGATGCAGTCTTTTTTGCTACTGAATCTCCTTCTCTTCATCAATTTCCAACCTAACCTGTTGGATGAGCCTCTTCTGGGTTATCTCTCCTTTTCCCAGAGATTCCACTTCTTCACACAGATCAAAGGGAATATCAATATGATATCCAATACTAACTTCATCACCTGTGGCATTGACTTTCCACCCTACTACAAGCTCAAATTCTGCAGCGATATTACTAAGTTGTTGCTCAACCATATCCTCTAACAATTTTATTTCTGCTAGTTTCTCTATTTCTATATTGTCCAACCAATCCTCCATCATCTTTAACTCCTACCACTAAGTGAGAATTTTTTCTAAATGATCCTCTTCTTCTTGTTTCATCTCTTGAGAAGATATCAACATATGCTCCCTCTTCTCTTTTATGACAGTCTCTGCTGGCTATCCTTCTTTTTCACCTACAACACATAAACAATTATCTCTAAAAACATTTGGCCTCGTGGCCTTTTCTCTAGATGCCTCCTGCATCACCTCCTCACAATCATGATACCCTACAAATATCACTCCAAGAGATATGATGATCCCTCCTATCATCATTCTGCAACGTTGATGATCTTCTCCTTCCTTCTTCTCTCCTGTCAACACTCCTTGCTGATCTGAACTCTCCTATGAGTTCTCGAGACTTTCATATAGTCCAATCTCCCTTCTCTATCAACACTCCTTGTTGATTTGAACTCCTCTTTGAGTTCTTGAGAGTCTCATACAGTCTCACCTCATCTTTATCTGTCATCACTCCATGCTAATATCGACTCCTTTATGAATTCTTGAGACTTTCATACAATCTCATCTCCTCCTTTCCCACATGGAAACTTGAGTTTATTTTCTTCCCTCCTGGAAGTATGCAATATCCTCAACTAATCTCTTCTCATTTCCCTCCTCGCAATATGTGATATCTTCAACTAATATCTCTTCCACCTCACCGAGGCTTTCTCCGCTTTCTAGTTCACAAATGCAAACCATTTTCTCCTCTATTTCACTGATGTATTTAACTTGACTCAACCACCTCCTCCACACCTATTTCTGCCTCTTGGAAATGAACTGTTGGATGGGTCACTTCACCATTTTCTTCATGGGGCATTTATACCTCTATATTCCTTGTGATTCTTTCAGCATTTTCTGAATTAACCTATCGAGCCTCTCTCTGGTCTCACTGAGATCTGTTTCCATCTCCTCTTTACTCATCTTCTTTTGGTCTCCTTCTCAAACTTGTCTATGACCTTCAGTAGCCATTTTCCTCCTCTGTGGCTACCCTCCTGGAAAGTCTGTTGTCTGTTTTCCACTGGCGAATAGTTATTTACACATAGAGTCTCAGTACTATATCTTCTTCTCCATTTTATGTTTTCTACAGAAAAAAATCCACTTTGATACCACTTGATGGTATCATATAAAACTCCTCTAAAGCTTTGATCTCACTTGATGGTACCATACAAAATATTTCTATTTGATCTGATACCTTATGATGGAGACCACCACCTCTTGGGGTCCACGTGACCTCTTGGTTTAGGATTGTTCAAAACTCAAGAGCTTAATTAGCTCTCGGATCCTTTCTAGATCCCCTTTTTATGTTCACTGGCCCTTTAAAACATCATGCAGGCCCAATAAAAACTCACATATGCTTTTATTCTAATCCCCTTTACCTTTTAATTCAATTCTGGGTACTAGGCCTCTTGCTTCGACCAAAATCACATGTGACCGTGTGCTATAACCATATGCCTACCAAAACACGCTACTTCGACACTTTGAAACTTTGGGCTCCTGGAGTTTCAACAAAAAATCACTACAAATATTTGAACGTCGAAATGGTGAATTCTCGAACTGCTATGGGAATCAACAACTCACACCACACACCAATATCTATGGCTATGGCTCCCAGTGGATTTGGGGCTCCAGACTTTGGATCTTTCCGCTTCTTGACCACCACTGCCTCCCAAATAATAAAATGTTGAAGTACTCAGGATCTATGACTCACCTTCTTCCAACAGCTAACGACTATGATGGACTTCAGAACTCCAGGCTTCAGGAGTTCTAACTACTGTAACTTACAAAACCTCTAAACAATGAATTGGACGAGGACAGATCTTCTCCCCACGTGTCCCTCCCAACCAACAACTGAGATCAACTCTACATTCAAGATTTTTTGACTTAAATCCTTTTTCACCCATTTTTCACCGGACCTTCAAATTTTGAACTATCAGAAATCTAGTGACGCGTGTCTCCTAGCGCCAATGGATATGATTTGCTCCAACCTTTAGAGCTTCTAGGAATTTTCACAGTTCTTCAACAATGCCTCAATTCTTCTGGAGTGCCAAGTATCTGAACTTTAATATCTAGAGCCATGTGTCCCCACTTGTTGACGACGAGTATTTACTCTTTTGTTTGAAACTTCGGGAAAATTCTGAACTTTCACAACTACACTCTCGTTCTCCAAGATAGTTGGTCTTCCGAACTTCCCCAATCGAAGGAAACATGTCTTCTCTGATGAATGGTCCATATTCACTCCATATCTCGAGACTTTGGGAGTACTGTATCCTTTGAGAATAAACATGAGAAATCTTTGAATTTTTAAATTCAAAAGGACTCCAAGGGTTAAACCATGCACTACTTACCTAGATCCAATGATTACCGATCCTCACGTTCAAATCTGATGGGTGGGATTTTTTCTCCTCCTCTACACACTCCTCCTTCTGTCTGAGGGTTGATAAATGGCTCGGGTTGAATCTTGTAGCTAATCCAACAACTATTGTAGCTCTTGCTCCACTATGGTTGCGCTTTCCTTCCAATAAAGTTTTTTCCAATATTTTTCAAAGGCTTGGCCTTTGAATATTTTCCTGCAGGGATGACTCCTTGGTTGTTTCTTGTTCTACACCTCATGAGATTTTTTTAATACTTAAAACGAAGTGTGGGCGCACACTTGTGATTCCCTCCTACAGTTTGAGACTTAGACTTTTCTCCTACGCACTCTTGTGCTATCTCTCCTTTGACATCTTGGGACCTGTTAAGGTCACCTGTGCACTCCTTTTCCTTCTCTAAAAACTAGAACTTCAAAGGTTCCCCTCCTCTGCACACCTTGCATAGGCTATGTGCACACTTGCACTAACTCTCATGATCTTGTAATTGATCAAACTTCAAAGGGTCGTAGCCCTTTCTCTCCAAATGGTTTCTTATTCCCTCATGGAACTCTGCGCTCTCACTCCATAGATTTCAACTCCTCGGTTTCAAAGGGTTCAGTCCCTTTTTTCTTTCCAAATGAATTCTTGTGCCCTTCTGACAATCTGCGCTCTTTCTCATGAGATTCACCAACACTTCAACAGTGTGTTGGTTTTTTTCACTCCTTGCACTCTTCTTTCTTCTTTGATTATAGGGAATACCAAGACTCTCTCATGCACTCCTTGTGTTGTCTCTTATATTGTTCAATAAATTTGATATTCACTCCTTGCATAGCCTCCTACTTTATGATATTTTACACTTCACTGAGTGTAGGCACACTCCATTTTCTCGCTCTCAGAGTGTTCAATAGCTCTGATGTGTGCTCCTTACACTATCACTTCTGAGCTTGAGATGTTTTATGGTATTCCCACTTGGCACACTCCTCACAGAACTCTTGGACGAGTTCTCACACACTCCTTGTGCCGCCCTTTTATAGTTCTCTAAAAACTCTAAGGTGCACTCCTTGCATAACCGTGAGAGCCTAAAACACTTATAAAACTACAAATATATAATTATACATGTTCCTACAAAGGAAAACATACTTTCTCTAACAACAGTCATAAACATACACAAAAAACATTCAGAGAATTAAAATTCATTCATTCACAGAATACACATAGAAACTCATATGCAAGGAAATCTGCTTTTGTACTAATATCGAATGTTATTTACACTGTGTACAAGGTTGACTGCAATAGAGTCTAATTTCTTTCTCCCGTCTCCTCTCTTCTCTATCTTCTCTATCTTCTAATTGCACTCTCTCAAATCTAATGAATTCTCAATACATCAATATTTTTACAAAAGAGGGGCTCCTCGAGCCTTCCTCCACCTACCTACATTAATTTACATTTAATTGAAATCTAGTCTGAATTGGATATAGACCTACCTAACTATCAACATTTAAAGGAGACTTTACACTCAACCAATAAAAATACAATGGCTCGGATTTCCTTGAGCCTTACAAACTTTAATTAGATTAAATCACATTTAAAATTTGAGATTTAAACTAAAAAATGAGAAGACTCGTGCTTCTCTTTCCTTAGAATCCACTCCCTCCAAGTGCATTGTTGTGCTGGATACTGACATGATGATGATTTGGAGATATTCTCCTATATAAGAATGAAAATAATCCCACCACTTTGGCACAATCCAAAGAGTATAGTGTAGATATTGAATAAAATCTCCTCGACTCAAAGGTTGACCCTTTCCAATATCCTCGTGTCAAGGGAAAATAAAATAATAATTCATATAGTAGCAGTACTCCTTATCCAATTTCCCTCTTGACTCATAATATATATTAGGTGAGTACTTAGTTTGTCCAAACATAGAATCAAATCATGGGTCGATTTACCACTGTGGAGAGAAATCAATCTGCCCTTAGACCTCAGTTTACTAGGAAGCAAAGGGATGTCACATGTTGGAAACCAAGGTCTCAACAAGAGGAAAATGTCCCTGCTACTTTGAAATCACTTGGAATGGTTGACACAGAAAAAACACCATGGTTTTCTCTGTGCCAAGAGTATCACCGAGAGGATGAGTGTCCTCGACGAGATGAATATTCTTCCGATAGTATGATTTTCATGGATATGATCTATAACTTCCAAGAGGAAGAGGACACACAGGAACAAATCGACGAAGCCAAAAGACAGGGAGAAAAAGAGGGTAGACTTTGGGCTTTGAATAAGTTGACATAAGATCAGAGGAAGAAATTAAGAAAGGGGGAATATTTGACAGACACTAGAAGAAATAAAGATTCAGCCACTCCATAACAACCTATTGCTCCTCCTCCATCTGGAGAGAAGGTGGTCCCAACACTTCCACTTCCATTACATGAATTGCTTCCAAATCCATCTCCCACAAATGAGATTCTGTTGAACATAGACATTACAACCATGTTTAGAAAGTTGAATATAACGGTCCCGGTGACAGAAATATGAAAAATACCTTCTATAAGGAGGTAAGTATTGAAGTTATTATAGGTACCAAATGAGAATGAGGATCCTCCAATCATTTTGAACACCATGTATCTTGATCGTAAAAAGGACAACAACCCCCCTTTCTATATTTTCTTGGGAATGAATGGCCTTCGCTTAAACAACTGGATGTTGTATTTCAGGGCCTCAAAAAACATCATGTCTTTAAAGGTGATGGAACAACTTGGTTTGAAGATGAACCGACCCTATGGAAATGTGTGTGGAATTTATTCCAAGAGGCTCAAGGTTTATGGATTGTGCGAGAACGTTGAGGTCTTCTTGATTGATTTTCCACATATAATCCTCCTTATGAACATAGTAGTAATTGATGTCTCGTATGCTTGGGGTGTACAAGCATCTGAGACATCAATTAATATTTCTCCCCAGGGAATGTCAAGAGTAGGAAAAGTTGTGTACAAGGCATGTTTCTTCATGGCCGGTTTGAAAATGGCATAGGCCATGCATGACCTGATATACTTGCTGACATCATGTCATAGTTTCGACCAATAGCAATGTTGTTGCAACACTTCCACTGTATTATCTATGACAAAGTTTCCTACCACCCGACTGTAGTGAGATTCCCAAATCAAATTCACTCGCTTACTTGATGGAACATAGATATGGCCCATATGGAACAAAAATATGTCCTGAAGATGAAAATTAATTACAAATGTTTTTTTTCCCAACATCTGCTAGGCAGTGGTGAAGTCAGGATATCACTCATAGAGTTCGGTCTATCCAAATATCTCATGTCCACAAGAGTTTATCTTCGTGGTTAGTGTGTCAATTCGAGGTCAGCTGAGGCAGTGAGCGACGTGGTTGGTGCTCCCTGTCTTATACTTGATGTTCAGATGGAACTGCTGCAAGTATGTGTACCACTTTTGATCATGGTCATTTTGCAATTTTCCTTGTGTCTGCATGAACAACAAAGGCTTATGATTAGTGTGGATGACTGTCTCCTTCTTGAGAATGTAATTCCTCCACTAGTGGCAAGCTTATACAATGGAGTACATTTCTTTGTCGTAAGTGAGGTACTTATGGAAAATATATGATAGAGACTCACTATGATAGGCCATGGGATGTCCATGCTGAGTGAGAATTGCACCCACAACATAGTTTGAAGCATCTATCTCAATATCAAAAGGTTGTTGTAGGTAAGGTAATGAGAGCACCAAGGTTGATCATAATCCCTTCTTCAAATCATCGAACTCTTTCTATTGCGAGTGGCCCCACACAAATTTTTCCTTGCCACCACCCTAGGTCACTTGGTTAAGGGCCCATGCAATGTGGGAGAATCCCAACACAAACCTACGATATAAATTGGCAAGGCCTAAGAAGCTATGAATATTAGTGATTATGGTCGGTGCTGGCTAGTCATAGATGATCTACATCTTGGCTAGATCGACATGCACCCCATGCTCTTTAACAATGTAGCCTAGGTAGTGGACCTTGTTCATGTCGAAGGAGCATTTTTCCAAATTTTCATATAGCTTGTGTTGTCGCAAAGTGTGCAGAACCTGTTGAATGTGTTGCAAGTGTTCTGCCCAGTTATTTATGAATATGAGGATGTCATCCAAATAAACCACCAAAAAATAATTGGTGAAAGTTGGTAATATATCGTCCATCATCCTCATGAAAGTTGCTCGAGAATTTGTCAAGGAAAAGGGAATGACCAGTCATTCAAAAATACCTTCTTTAGACTTAAAGGAAGTCTTCCATACATTGGTCTCCTCTATTAGGACCTAGTGGTAGCTGGACTTCAGATCAATCTTACTGAAGTATTTGGCCCCCTTGAGTTGGTCAAGGACATCATCAATTCGGGGAATTGGGTACCAGTTCCTGACTGTGATCTTATTCAGGGACTGATAATCAATGTAGAGTTGCCAGGACCCATCTTTATTCTACACAAGCATGATTGGGCTTCCACAAGGTGATGAGCTTGGGAAGATGTGCCACTTTTCGAGAAGCTCTTGGATCTAGTGCTTGATTTCCTCATTTTTTAACTGGGAGAGGTGATAAACTGGTCCATTGGGTAGTGATGTGCTAGGGGTCAAATTGATTCAGTGTTTGAACTGACAGTGTAGAGGTACCCTAGTGGGTGAGAAGAAGATGTCTTTGTTTTATTTCACAACCTTTTCAGCTTTCTTTTTTTGTGTGGAGATCCTTTTCACAGAGGCCGTGGATTTGGATGTAACCTTTCGATCACTTTGAGAGTGAATCATGAAAAAGACAAACTTCCTAGTCTGAGAGATGTCCTTCATACATTGTGTAATAGATATCAAGTAAATGGTGGTAAATGAAACTACCTAGGGTATCCTGTATAATTTCATGTCCAAGGAAATAATAAAACTATGAGGCCTAGACTCATATACAAAATGATGTTTCCATAATTAAGTTTGGCCAAAAACAACATAAAAAACTTCAAGGGGGGTGACATCACACAATACCTCTAACTTGATGATCTCGAATATATTTGCAGAATGAAATGAATATAGATTATTATCAAAATATTCTTAACACAAAATAATAGATATACAATAAAATTGGTTTCTATTCAACAAGGAAATACGTTGAAACTGTAAAATGCAGTGAAAACAAGCTTGCTAGAATGGTGGTGGCTTATCTCTGAGAAGAGATGTGACGGTTGCGCTCATTTGAAATAAGATGATTACAATGAGGCTCTGAAGGAATTTTTATAATAAACATGAATTCCCAAAACCCTATACATCCAAAAAACCTAACCCTAGGAGATGAAGCGCCAAAAGTCATGTGGGCCTCGTTTGGGTAAGTTAGTACATTAACTTCCCGGGGTCATAACTTTTGCATACGATCTTCGTTTTAGGCGCACGATAGCCCATTGGAAAGGTCTATCTGAGGAATAAATATTTTTTTGATATCTATCAATGATCATTTTAATTGTGGTGAGCCATAAAAAAATGTTGTTTAGGGACTCAAAACGACCCCGCAAGTCAGGGACTTGAAAACTAGGGAAAAGACTGCCAAACTAGAAAACTGCCAAAATGAACTAGTTTGAATAGATGGGAGGCCACTAAAATCCATATGGATAAATACTCCCCCCTTAATAATCAATGGTCTTCTCCATTGCATTGAGTTCCCCCATCAGATGAGAAAATTTCTGCTGAATTTGGCCCCGGGTGAATCACTTGCCTTGGTGCAGGAGTTTCCCTACTTTGACAACTCGATAAAGCCGGATCCTTTGTTGGCGAGTGCCATTGATATGTTTTTACACAATATTATTAGTGGATTCATGTTGTATGGAGTTAGGTTTGATCTCTCCTGGTGTCAGTTGTTCAACTATCTCTAAGGTGTCCAATAATGGTGGGAAATACGGTCGAATGATATCCACGTTGAACACTGGGTGCAAGCCAAGGAAAGGAGGAATGTTGAGCTTGAAAGAATTATCACCCACAACCTTGGTGATGGTTTATGACCCATAATGGAGTGGGAGAAGCTTCCGGTGGGGTCCTATAAGGCGCTCATTCTGCAAGTGCAACCAAATTTTTTTTCCCACCTCAAACTTTTGTGGCACCCAGTGTTAATCATGGCACTACTTGTACTTGTCATTGGATTTCTATAGGATATCCTGAACATGTTGGCAGATGTGCTAGATACGTTCAATGAAACAGGTGGATTTTTCAACTTCAGTTGGAGCAAGAGATGAGTTAGTCGAGGTGGCCGCAGGGGGTAGTGCAACATCTATGCAACCCAAGGGTTGGAATCCCAACCCCACCTGAAAGGGGGTGTGGTCATTTGAGATATGAAGGGATGAGTTGTAGCTATGTTGAACATAGGGGAGACTCTCATCCCATGTGTGAGGGTTCTTGGAATTATACATGCATAGGATATGCATGATCATTCGATTTACGACCTCGGTTTGGCCATCTGTCTGGTGGTGGAAGGTCGTGGATTTGATGAGCTTGGTGTCTAGAAATGACCATAGGATTGACCATAATGTGCTGAGAAATCAAATGTATCAATCTGAGACAATGTTTTGTGGGATTCCAAAATGTACCCAGACTCGTTCAAAGAAGATCTTGGTAGTGGCCTCTGCTGTGTTTCTCTTCTTGCAAGAGGCCAGAATCATCATCTTAGAAAAGTGATCCATAACCACAAAAACATATTATTTTCCCCGCTTGGTGGATGGGAGGTCCAACATGTAGTCCATTGAGATGGATTCCTATGTCTTTTTAGGAGTAGGAAGAGGGGTGAAGAGGCCTTGTTTCTTAGAGGTCAGTTTGGAAATTGTGCAGGTAGTGCATGACCTGATATACTTCCTGACGTCCTGTTAAAGTTTCGACGAATATAAATGTTTCTACATCATTGCCACTGTATTTTCGACGACAAAGTGTCTTGCTACTCGAGTGTAGTGGGATTTCCATATCAGCTTCACTCGCCCTCTTGATGGAATGTAGAAATGGCCCAGATGACACAACAACCCATTTTGAAGATGGAAATTAGTGACAACTACGTTTGCGCCCAAAATTTGTTAGGTGGTGGAGAAGTCTGGGTCTGTCTCATATAGTTTGGGCCATCCAAAGGTCTCATGGCTACAAGAGTCTAGGTGAGTGCTGTGACTGATGGTCTATTGAGGCAAACAACGATGCTATTGGTGCTTCTCATTTTATACTTGATGTTGAGGTGAAATTGTTGCAAGTACATGGACCACTTATGATGGTGGTCATTCTGCAATTTTCCTTGCGTCTTCATGAACTGTAGTGGATTATGATCAATGTGGATGACTGTCTCCTTCCCAAGAATGTGATGTCTCCATTGGCGGTAGGCTTGCACAATGGATTATATTTCTTTGTCATAAGTAGGGTACTTACAAACAACATCTAATAGTGTCTCACTATGATAGGCCACGGGGTGGCCGTGTTGATTGAGAATGACACCCACAACATAGTCTGAAGCATATGTCTCGATATTAAAGGGTTGTTGCAGGTATGATAGTGAAAGTACTAGGGATGAGAACAAGCACTGCTTCAAATCATTGAATGATTGTTGTTGGGACCATCCCCACACAATTTTTTCCTTTCCACCACCTCTGGTTACTTGACTAAGGGACCATGCAATATTGGAGAATCCCAACATGAACTTGTGGTATAAATAGGAAAGGCCTAATAATATTAGAAGCTCAGTGAGTGGGGATGGGGATGGCCAGTCATGGATGACTTGTATTTTGGTTGGATGCACATGTACGCCATGTTGATCAATGATGTATCATAGGTAATGAACCCTATCCATTCTGAATGTAGAAGCTGAATAGATTTTATGTCAAATAATTACATAAATTGTAACAACATTGATTTCAGAAAATTCACAAATTTCTTTTAATTGAGCACATTCGCATATAGATTTATCAACAAATAATAAATTTTTATAGCAAAATAAAGAAAATACACAATTTAAATACATGGGTCTGATGCTAACCCTCTGTTTGTTCGCTTTCATTATTGACCACTATTGAACTGGGTAAACACTGCCCAAAACCTTGTTCCACCCTACCAACTAGGTAACTTCCTAGCTCCAAGATATCATATGGATATCCTGGCCCTTGTGCCCAAAACCTCTAGCAAACCGGTGCCTGTACTAAACCATCCCGACTACAGAACTCCACTCTCCTCCCTGCCAATCCAAGAGAGCCCCCCCCCAAAATCAATAATCCTCTCCCATCGAATCATCCCCTCCTTCCTAACCTTCTTCGCTCATATTGCCCCTTCACTGACTTTTCCCTCCATCATTACTTTCCTTTCGTGATTAATGACCCTTATCCCCTTATTTATTATTTTATCCTTTCTTATTTATTATCTTATCTTATATTTAATGTCCTATCCCTTCCCGAATACATAATCTTTATTTTAACAATATAATTTATAATCCCCCTTTAATCCTTTACTTAATTAATTAATGAGTCAATTAATAATTAATTAATCCTTGACAATCATGAACAACTAATTAATAATAATTAATTAGTTAATGTTATTTAAGAATTAATTATTGTTTAGCTAACTTTTAGGACAATTAGATCATTAAATTAATTAAAATTAATAATCCTATACATCTATTTAAGTAGGGTCGTTACATACACCCACCCTCTAGGAAACTTCGTCCCGAAGTTAAAGTATCTTATGGTACAAAGGACAAGAAACATAGTTCACACATTCATAACAAGTAACCAACATTATCAGTAAGTAAGTCAAGAAAACTCAGACATACTAGTGTATATGTACAAGAAATGCATGTGTACCTAGTACATACAAGCCTCGTGCATATACTAATAATCAAAAATATCATCCATTAGTAATTTATGTATGCATCCAATCCAGTCAGCAAGACTAGTCTTTTATAAAAGACAACAAACCAATCAATTGTTTGAGAAATCCTTTAATTGCTATTATTCAGTTTAACAATTTTTATTTTAAACAACTGTGGTTTAGTTATGTAATAATGTACATTCATATATACACATTTCTCTTTTTTTTTTTTCTTTTTGAAGGGAAAACATTAAATTCCACCACAAGACAAATCTCCATATTCTCTCAACTATCACTACTCATCCTTCCTCCCTAACCTACTTACATCTCCATTCCTATCCTTCCTATGCTAGACTATCTTGGAGCGTCAACTATATTGACCTAACTCCAAATAGAACCCGTAAGAAAAAGTGTCGCTATCTCGACCAAGATTCCCTAGCAGGCATTTGACAGTCATCATCACACATCTTGGGGAGTGTGAACTAACACCGTCCTCCCATGACTTTAGGTTTCGGAGGATACAAGGTGGGAAATGCCTCCACTCCTCCTAATCATAACTAGGGTCCACACCCTACAATGGAATACACAGTGGCACCGTGTTGCTGGAGGTTTTGTCATCGTTTATTCGGTTTTGGGAAGTGTCATCACCTGAAATCATTCACTGGTCCACATATCATAGCAATGCATCCAAACCAATATAATTTTCACATACAATATTCATACCATAATGTTTCTCGGTTAGTGGTCCTGATATCCACTTTCATCATCATTATTCCTTGGCTATTTCACATCCCATAACCTGCAGATTAGTCTGTAACACAAACTCACACATTTCTATGCATTATCATCATGTAATTGCATACTATCATCRTTTCAATTTCGTATCCCTGTACCGATAAATTAACATCAAAGTTTTCCAGTTAGAAATAGATCTCATAATATCCCATAATTCAATTTCGACACCCATTCATAAGATTATCATCTACCAAAATAGATTGCATCATATCTGACATCATTCTAATAGTATTTTTTTTTAAACATTCATAAAATTCTTCATTCTCACAATGTGTCGCATCATATACATCATCATCAATAACATTTAAACATTCTTAAAATTTACATTCATGTAGTAGATCGCATCATATACATCATCATCAATAACATTTAAACATTCATAAAAGTTCATAAATTTTAAGGTTTAAGTGTATCACTTAATAGTTTCACTGTGACTAGAAAATAAAGTATATAGGCCTCAGGTAATCCTGGCTGTCTAAGTTAAAAGGTGGTGTTACATACACCCAACCTTCGAGAAACATGTTCTCGAGGTGGTCAAAAAAGTGAGGGATAGTCTCGTCGTAATGTCTAAGCATCTTCCCAAGTAGCAGATCCTGGACTATACTTGTCCCACTGGACCTTAATTTGGTCTACTAGACGGTTCTTGAGTTGTCGGACTCTACGGTCCAATATGCATAACAGTTCTACCGTGAGGGTTCCCACATCCGATACCTGCAATTCCTTCCAATTTAGTTTATGTGATTCATCAGCAACATAATGACGTAAAACAGATACATGAAATACATTATGATTTTTATGCAAGTGGGGTGGCAGTACGAGATGATATGCAACGGGTCCAATTTTCTCTTGGATCCTGAATGGTCCTATAAATTGAGGTGACAACTTTGTTCCCTTTCCGAACCATATGGTACTCTTATTAGGCCTGATATGAATGAAAACCTGGTCTCCCACTTCATAACTTCGGTCGGTCCTGTGTGCATCCGCATAGCTTTTTTGCATATCCTGTGCTTCCTTTAGTCTCTACCTAATTTGAATCACCCGTTCCTCCATTTCTTGAATCAATTCTAGCCCAACTGTTACTCGGTCTTCTAGTCTATCCCAACTCAATGGTGTTCTGCATAGCCTCCCATAGAATGCTTCGTATGGTGGCATTCCGATGGAACTATGATAACTGTTATTGTAGGCAAACTCTACCAAAGGTAGGTACTTCTCCCACTAGGTTTGATTATCCATTACATACATCCTAAGCATCTCTTCCATGACTTTATTTACTCTCTCAGTTTTCCCATCTGTTTCAAGATGATAAGTTGTGCTTAAGTTCAAATGAGTCCCCAATGCTGATTGTAAACTTGTCCAAAATCTAGAAGTGAATCTGGAGTCCCTATCTGAGATGATCTTCTTAGGTATCTCATGAAAATGGATAACCTAACTTACAAACACACGTGCCACATCAGTGACATCGTAAGTGTCTCTAACTGGAATAAAATGAGCACTCTTGGTTATCTTATCCACTATCACAAGAATGGCATTGTATCTATGAGATGTGAGTGGCAACCCCACAACAAAATCCATAGAGATGACTTCCCATATGGACATAGGAACATCATTTGGTTGTAGGAGGCCTGCCAGATGATGGTGGTCGGCTTTCACTTGTTGACACTCCAGTAATTTGGTGATGAAATGGACTACATCGCGCTTCATGCCTACATAGAAGAAGAGCTTCCTCATATCTGCGTACATCTTCTTCACACCCGGATGCACACAATAAAGTGCTCTATGGGCTTCCTTCAGTATGATGCTTCGAATGTCCCCATTCTCAGGGATGTACATCCTTCCTCAATATCTTGAGAGTTCATCTGTTTCCAGACTATATCCTTCATACTTTGGGTCTAACTACCTCCTGCTCTGGAGGTTTGAAGTAACCTTTAAATACCAACTGTCTCTTGGGAGTTGTGTCAACACATGTTCCCTCAAATTGACCTTTAAGGTTACCAAGGAGAAGATACATGGTCTCCTACTCAAGGCATCTGTGACCACATTTTCCTTTCCCTTGATGTACGAAATACCAAAATCGTACTCACTCATAAACGCACTCCATCACCTTTTCCTAGAATTCAGATCTCTTTGAGTGAAGAGATGTTTTAAACTCTGATGGTCCGTTTTGAGCTCAAAGTTTCGCCCCACAAGATAGTGCCTCCAAATTTTCATAGCTAGCATTATAGCTGCCAACTCTAAATCATGAGTAGTGTATATCTCTTCATGCTTCTTCAACTTCCTTGACGCATAGGTTATCACTCCTCCATCCTGCATTAGCACAGCCCCCAACCCTTTCTTTGAGGCATCCATATAGACCATGAAGTCCTTTTCCATATCTGACACTCGTAGAATTGGCGCACTGGTTAATAACCTCTTAAGCTCAATGAATGCACTATCACATTCTTTTGTCCATTCATACCTGACCCCCTTGAATTGCAAAGTGGTGATGGGTTTCGCTATTTTTGAGAATCCTTCCACAAATCTCTAATAATAACCTGCTATCCCCATGAATCTTCTCACCTCATGGGCATTTTTCCGCACTGGCCACTCCATAATGGCCTTTACCTTTTCTGGGTCCACAAAGATTCCTTCGCTAGAAATGATATGACCGAAATAGTGGATCTCTTTCTGGAAGAAGGAACACTTCAACAACATCCCATACAATTTGTTCTCTCTAAGGCAGGACAACACTATTCGCAAGTGTTCCTCATGTTCTCTTTCATTCTTGGAATAGATGAGGATATCATCTAGAAAGACTTGTACAAAATGGTCTAAGTACTTCCGAAATACGCCTTTCATGAGGCTCATGAATACTGTTGGTGCATTGGTCAATCCAAAAGGTACAAAAACAAACTCGTAATGTCCAAACCGAGTTTGAAAGGAAGTTTTTTGGATATCACCTTCCTTAATCCTTAACTAATGATACACTGATCGCAAATCGATCTTTGAGAATACCGTGTTTTCAAATGCTTAATAGGTATCATATGCTTGTCATTGATGGCAAGTACAACAGTGAAGATGGCAGGATCAGAGTGTGCATCAATCGACAAATAGGAACAACGTAGGCTCAGGAGGAATTAGCACATAGTTGAAATTCTTCCAAGTAAGAAGGATGTGTAAGCTTGGAGGAGAAACATCGCTGATCATTGGATCCCATCCAAAATTCCCGACAGCATGAGGGTCATCAGATCTGAATAAAGACAAGAAGTGTGCACGCTGAAGAGGAGGATAGATCTTAGGCATTAGATCTGAGCGCAGGATCTGACCACCGTTGGATCAAGGAAAACCTGCACGGTGTTTAAAGTGAAAGGAGAAAAGGGGCTCAAAAAATCTCGAAAGTAGGAGGACCATCCATCTGAAGGGGTTATGTGGACTGTTCATTCGACTCCCTGTCGGGGTTTCGAGGATCGCGAGTTGAAGAGGTCAAAGAATAATAACCACAAAACTCGTGAAATCGCGATATGTGATACCCCGATATAATCTTGACCATTGAACCGAGGACAAATATGGACCATTGATTCCAGTCCTTGTCAGAGTTTTAGGGATCGAGAGTCGGACATGTCAAAAATTATTGACATCACAAACCCCAAAATCACAATGTGTGAAATCCCGACTGAATCTGAACCGTCAGATCAAGATATGATCTAGATCTTCGACTTGACTCACGTCAGCAAACCACGCCAGCTAGGAACATGTGGCACAACCAGGTAATGACAAGTGTCAGGCTTATTCAACACTTCAAGCACATGTAAGTCATGAATCAGAGTGACACGTGGCAGTATTCAACATGTTTCAATCCACGTGTGACGTCAACAGATGTACACCACTTCGGAGTTTCGGGGATCGCAACATGGAGAGGCAAGTAAACAGTGCAATAGAAATGCCGAAATCACGATATGTGATATCACGACATATTTGCAACCATCAAATCAAGAAGTGATCTGGACCGTTGATCTGACTTCTTCACGGGGTTTCATGGATCAGGATTTGGAAGTGACAAGAACATTCACCATAGGAATTTTGATTTCGTGATATGCAAAATTGTGATGCAATCGCAGCCATAGAATCAAGCTCAGATCTGAACCGTTGATCTAACTCCATATCGGAGTTTTGGGGATCGCAACTTGGAGATGTCAAAGAAACAATGCAACAAGAATGTCGATTTCGTGATATGCAAAATTGTGAAGCAATTGCAGCCGTAGAATCAAGCTCTGATCAGGACCGTTGATCCCACGCCATTACGAGGTATCGGGGATCGCGACTTGGAAAGTCGAGATGCCACATCTCCAAATCCACGAAACGCAAATTCGCAAAAAATGATTTTTGCATAGGTGCTTGGTTATGACCATAGTCACATTGGGGAAGGAGCCAGTGTAGCAATATTAATAAAGTTCATCCAACGACGTAAATAAACCTGAAGGAGATCAGAGGGATACTGTAGCACGACATAGTATAACTGCCAGAAACCACTGATGGTTCCAGCCAGAGGACTTGAAGACACATGGGATGATTGACAGAGAAGGTGAAGAGCCACTGGGAATCTTCAAGAGGAATGAAGATGTTTGTTAAGGTGATGGACAGCTGGATGGGATTGAGGTCTGTAACTAAAACAGAGAAGGTGAGCTTGACTGTCACAGAGAAGATGAAGAGTATCAACTGCCAGAGAGGCTGAGGAATCTCAACATAACACCCAGTGATGTTGAACGCGGGGGAAAACAGCCAAAGAAGCTGAAGAGTCATGATGATGATCACGCAGAACACTTGAGATGTGGAGGAGATTAGCGCGGGATGATCATGTAGAGGAATAGCGAATATTTCATGCACAAGATGCACAGAAGATATAGATATACGGGACAGAGAAGAGAAGTTTTGTTGTTGCTGTTGGAGGTTGTTGTGAATGTTGTTGGTGAAGGTGATTCATGTGTGAAGAAGGAGGAGAGTGCAGCAGCTGAAGAGCACAGAAGAGGAACTGTGCAGTGAATGGACATGGTGCACAGAGCATAAAAAGTAGAAGAACATACAATGCAAGTGATGTGTGCAGAAAGGCAATGAGGCAGACAGAGCAACGAAATGCAGCAGAACAGTGATGAGTCTGGTAAGCCATTGTTGAACATCATATCACTGTAATAAGTTTCAGTAGAAAATATTTATATTTCAGGGTGGTTG
>ML800309.1:128974-141920 GCA_009831015.1 Picea engelmannii
GAAAGGCAATGAGGCAGACAGAGCAACGAAATGCAGTAGAACAGTGATGAGTCTGGTAAGCCATTGTTGAACATCATATCACTGTAATAAGTTTCAGTAGAAAATATTTATATTTCAGGGTGGTTGGGAGGTGCTAGGGAGGAATTGTGTCCTCAAATTTTCAAGTGGGTGCTTGAACATAGGGAGTTGGTGCTTCCTTCTAGTTGGTGCTAGAGAAACCAGGGAGTTGGTGCTTCCTTCTAGTTGGTGCTAGAGAAAACAGAGAGTTGGTTCTCTCAGCAAGTTGCAGCTTGCAAAGATGAGGTTGTAGCCTCATTATGAGTTGGTTCTCATATGTATGATACTGTAAAGAATGTAACAATTACTTATCATATAAAGAAAAAGAGGTTTTACCCTGCATGGGTTTCCTTGGGAAATATCTGTCTCTATGTTTCTCATATATGTGAATGATGCTGAAAGTGCCATTGTTTATTTCCCTGCATTATTGTGATCATCATTCAGTGTCTCTACAAAGAGTTTAAAAGAACCATAATTGTTTAAGCACAGAAACAACTGATTCACCCCCCCTCTCAATTGTCTAACATACCATTGCTCCTTTCATCTGATTGAAGAGGTCATCTATTCGCAGCATCGGGTACCTATTTTTCACTGTAGCACAGTTCAATTCCCTATAGTCTATACACAGTCATAAGGATCCATCCTTCTTCTTTACAAAAATTACTGGCGTGCCCTAGGGTGAAACATTGGGCCTTATTAGCCCTAAGTCCAGTAACTCTTTCAACTGCATTTTCAATTCACAAATTTCTGGCTCTGTCATCCGATACAGAGTCTTGGAAATTGGTTCTGCACCAAGTTTTATCTCTATAGTAAAATCATGCACCCTCTCAGGAGGTAACCCTGGTAACTTGTTCGGAAAAACATCCTGAAATTCTGACAATACCGGGTACTAATCCAATGAGGGTCCCTTCCTTTCCTTTACTGCTTCCACTACATAAATTTGACACCCTTGCCTCAAGCATCGCTTAAACTTCATAGTCGATATAAAGCGTAACGACACTTTTCTCTGTACACCCTGGATCTCTACTGGTCTTCCTTCATCATTGACACAAAGAACCCTCTTTGCGAAACAATCTAGCAAAGCTCAATGAGCTGCTAACCAATCCATTCCAATGATTAGGTCATATGCCCCTAGAGCAGTGACGTATACTTTCAACCTAGTAGTACACACTCCTAGGTCTACTATACAATTATCAACACTAGGTCCTACCGCTTGTTTTTCCCTCGAAGCCATCTCGACTTATTTAAATTCATCGTTCTCGTAGGCTGCCAGCCCACTCTTTTCTAATGAAGATGGTGAAATGAAACTATCTGTCACACCAGAATCAAACAAAATCTTAACATTGATATCATTTAGCGTACCTGATGAATCCACCACCGTGGATTGATGTTCGGCCTGGTGATTATTAACCACTACGTAAATCTAGTGGTTGCTACTTGCTCTCCCTATCGGTGCCTTTCCTTATCTATGCATGAACCCTGATTGTAACTCTTGGCAGTCACACTGGTAATGGGGTCCTCCACACCCCCAACAAGTAACACGAGATTGAACCTATGTACTATTATGTGACTATCTCTGAAATGAGTTCCTTCCCTTGGAACCCCTGCCCCTACTCATTGTTCCCTGAGATAGTCGTGGACCTGTCTACGTCGTTGGTGATGAACGAGATGTTTCACTCACTGCCATTGAAATCCCTGCAGCTATTGTCCTTGGAGTGACTCTGTTACCATATGGCTGTGGCCTTGAGCCCCCTCCCCTGGGAAATGTCCTCGAGGCCTTTCCTACGAATCCAGGGCGATGCAGGAATGTTGGTCTTGTACCCCCAGTTAAGTTCATGTGTTCTTTTGCATAATGCTCATTTTCCACCGCTCCACTACTGAAGACGGCTTTCACATCCACACCATAGCTCTTATCTTGGGGTTCAATCCATAGACGAAGCGCTCTGCCTGTCATTGGTCATTATCCATATACGAAACATATTTGACCAGTTCCATAAATCTGATCTCATATTCTTCTACAGTTATGTTTCCCTATACTAAGGCATGAAATGCCCCTACCTATTGTTCCTCATAGTATGCTGGTAGATATTTCCTTCGAAACCTCTCCTCGAAAAGTTCCCAAGATATTGTGTCTGGGGTAAGGTGCAGTTGTCTTTCTAGGTTGCCCCACCAGATCAAGGCATTGTCTCTTAACTAAAAAATGGAAATCTTTGCCTTTGATTTGGACTCATAGTCCCTTAAGGAAAAACACCTTGTCGTGCCTTATAACCATGGTTCCGCGCGTTCACTGGTGCGACCCCCAACAAACTCCAGAAGTTTGATCTTCTGCAATTCCCACATGATGTCTTCAGGTGGAGGTCCTCCCCCTAAATCCCTTGATGCTTCTGGATTACCCATTCTAGACGGTGGGGGTTCTACTTCAGTCCCTGCCGGTTGTCGCCCCTTTAAAGTCTCGTTAATGGCTTCCAATGAGCACAGTATGAGGGTTATTTCGGGCGATGGTGGTTGTGGTGTTGGTGGTGTTGGCGGTGCTTGAAACAAAGCTCCCTTGCCTCGAATCCTTTGAGTCCTGACCATCCTATATGCTTTAACCTGCATCACCCCAAAGTTGTCAGGGTGAGTTCAAGGACGTTTCAAATTGGTGCTACTTAAACTTAGAAACAGGGTTAGGCGTAAGTTTTCTTTACTTGTCTGTAAAAAGACATTACTCCATTAGGGGACTGGCTAGGTTAGGGTTAGGATTAAGCATAGCCGCTAATTCCTATGCTTACTCTCCTAGTGCATATGCCACCTCCTTCCTGCTTGTCCTAGTCTAAGCCCTTTTAACTTTTAGCTTACAACTTGATTAAAGTAACTTCCGACCTTATGTTTATTAATTTAAGCCGAAAGGCGTACACATATTGAAAATGGGCACAATTAATGATCTTTTAATCTTATTTAACCTTAAACCATTATCTGATGGCTATGCATTGAAGATGATGGCATATTCTTAGTCGTCCTCCAAAATCAATGGGTCAGATTTATTGTTCATAACTTTTTTGCATTTATCAAGGCATCCGTTAACATGTTTACTTTTTAACATTTACCTAATCACATTAAAAAAAAATGTTGTAAGGATATATAATTACCCCATTTAAATGATTAAATAGGATTAAACCATGGCATCTAAATAATTGTCCACAACTTCCAACCATGTTTCGACGTTCACCAACGCTATGTACCTTTCGGTGTTAACCAGCCACTAGCCACTTTGCGGCTGTGCTAGTTTATTAAAAACTAATAATCTAGACTAACTTAATCCTAAGCTTCAATCGCCTTAATCAACACTTCAATTTATTCCCAGAAATTAATATTATTATTAGTGTTAACTAATTAGTCACTAATTTACTTAATCCTTCCTATTAATTTTATTATTTTTATTTTTATTTTTTTCTCCAAGGCACATACATGGTGCGTTGGTGTTTGGTTGTTCCTTAAGTCTTAGGTAGTGGGTGGTGGTCAGGGGTTCAAAACCCATAGACTCTCTAACATTTTAATTTAATTAATTAATCATAGTTACTTTTAATTAATTAATATACTTAGTTTTTAATCCGCTGCATATAATTAAAACTTATTTTTACCTGATTAATAATATCTATAATATAATAGTTAATGTTTATATTAAATATAATTATAAACCTGGCTCTTATAATAATAAATAAAAAATTAATAAATAAATAAAATTAAATAAAAAATTAAAATTAAATAATTAAATAGATTAATAAATAAAAAAAAATAGAAAAAAGTAGAAATTTAAAGCAAAACAAAAAAAAAAATTTTACTCGAATTTTAAATTTTTTTTTTTTTTAAATTCAAACGATAGTGGGCCTTGCATGAGACCCATGTGCCCACTTATTCTTAAAAAACCCTACACCTTTCTCTTCGAACCCTACACGTCCTTCCTCTGCCGTCTCTCGCCTCTTTCCTCGGCTCTTGGCGTTGGTGTTGGTCTGGTTGTGGCTTTATGCATGGCGGTGGCTGGTGTTTCTTAGGGTTTTTGTGAGTATTTTCATGCTTTGAACAGGTAATTTTGTGTCTCTTTAAGTGCCAGTCCCAGCGATTGAAACAGCTGCATCCAAATCGTTAAACTAATTAATGGCATCCCCTTTCTTGCAGCAGTAGTTTGATTGCTGCATCCGTTTTCTTGCTGGGAATGCGAGTATATTTTCTGTGGGCTTTGAGTCTTTCATATTCATGTAAATGAGAGTGCGTGGAGATACTCATTATGTCAATTTTGGTATTCTCTATAAATGTAATAAGCTAAATTGTATATATATATTTCTAGAAACTTGGAAATTTGTAATTTGATTTAGCATTGATAAGACATTGTTAGTTTTCAGAATCCTAGAAGTGGTTTATTTGTAACTTGATGGTATTTATTAAGGCGATTTCTTATATAATTGGCAATCAGATCTAAATTTGTTGTTTGTGAACAAGAATTGTTTTGTATTTAGATATCATTAAAGGATCTGATTCCTAATTCTCCCTTATTTTCCTGCAATAGAATTGTTGTGTATCATCGTTGATCTGTAATATCATCCTTGAGATTGAAAATTTAAATGATATCAGCGTTTGATCTTCACTTCATACTAGAGAAAAAAAAAAAATTTAAAGTGGTATCATCATTTGATCTACAACGTTATTGGGAAATTTAAAACTTATTGGTATCATCACTTGATCTCCAATATCATTTTGGAGATCTACTATTCAACTAGTAACATCGTTTTCGATTAAAATTGTTAGAAGGGTGAATGGGGTTGTGGCTGGAACTCAGTTCAACGATAGGGTCTGTGTCTTTTAGCCTTGATTTATTGGTTTTAAAAAAGTATTTCCTACTGTATTTTCTAAAAGAATTGACCAACTCCAATTTACGGTTGTTTAATGTAGAGATTTTTAAAATTTGAGATTGGGTCTTCGGTGAAACTTTGTGTGAATTGGGTGCGGAAGTCAGTGTACTAGTTTTTGTATCTCTCCATCCATTCAACTCATTATTTTTGTAGGTAGGAAGCTTCTAGATCGAATTCCAGACGCAGGTGATCTAGATGGAGATTGAACCCCATTAGCGAAGAATCAGAAGAGCTTGTTAATTAGTGTTAATTAGTTTTACTCCATTATAGATCGATATTGGTGCAAATACCCAGTTGAGATCGAAGCCCATCCATAATAGATCAGGAATTTACGTGAATCTTTGGCATGTACTAAATTTGTGGATTGTGATTTGAAGATTCTATTGTTCACGATGCATTTTCTTTTACGGTCTTGATGCTTTAAGCTGCGTTGGTTTATTCTCTTTTCACAGCTTCATGCTCCATGCCAGACTAAATTTGTGGGTTTTCATTTAATTTTTCACTTGTTCACAGTACATTTTCTTTCTACAGTCTTAAGGCTCTAAGTCGTGCTAGATTATTCTCTTAGCCACAACTTAATGCTATGTACTATGCTAAATTTGTGGATTTTCATTCGTCTTGTTCACAATACATATTCCTTCAACTGTTTTAATGCTCTGTGATGTTCTACATTTATGGATTTTCATTCAAATTTTTCTATTCGTGAACTTCTTTCTAGTCTTACTGCCTTATGCCGGTGCTAAATTTGTGGATTTTGATTTAAACATCCTCTAGTTCGAAAACCTTCAATATTTTTTTTTGAAGAACTTTGTAACAACCCTAGTAGTTAAAATTCGTGTTAAAATTTGTATTGCATTTTGATTTATTTTTTATTTTTATCAAAATTTCTATGTTTTGTTTACAGGTTAAGCGTGGCTAGAGTTGGAGCTTGGAACTTGGCCCTTAAGGCCCAAATTTATATTTACCCTAATACATTTATTTAGGTATTTACTATAACTAATAGGAGTATTTATTTAAATTTATGGGTGGGTAGGTAGGCCCTTGGTTCCAGATTTTGAACCAGGGCTCTGATACCATGTGTAGAAGCCGAATAGATTTTATGTCAAATAATTACATAAATTGTAACAGCATTGATTTTAGAAAATTCACAAATTGCTTTTAATTGAGCACATTCGCATATAGATTTATTAACAAATAATAAATTTTTATAGAAAAAAAAAAAAATACACGATTTCAATACCTGGGTCTGATGTTAACCCTCCGTTTGTTCGCTTGCCTTATTGACCGCTACTGAAATGGGTAAACACTACCCAAAACCTTGTTCCACCCTGCCAACTAGGTAACTTCCTAGCTCTAGGATATCATATGGATATCCTGGCCCTCATGCCCAAAACCTCTAGCAAAACGGTGCCTGTACTGAACCTTCCCGACTACAAAAATCCACTCTCCTCCCTGCTAATCCAAGAGAGCCACCCCAAAAATCAATAATCCTCACCCGTCGAATCATCCCCTCCTTCCTAACCTTCTCCGCTCATATTGTCCCTTCACTGACTTTTCCCTTCGTCATTACTTTCCTTTCGTAATTAATGCCCCTTATCCCCTTATTTATTATTTTATCCTTTCTTATTTATTATCTTATCTTATATTTAATCCTATCCCTTCCCGAATACATAAGCTTTATTTTAACAATATAATTTATAATGCCCCTTTAATCCTTTACTTAATTAATTAATGAGTCAATTAATAATTAATTAATCCTTGACAATCATGAACAACTAATTAATAATAATTAATTAGTTAATGTTATTTAAGAATCAAGTATTATTTAGATAACTTTTAGGATAGTTAGATCATTAAATTAATTATAATTAATAATCCTATACATCTATTTAAGCAGGGTTGTTACACTGAAGGAGATTTTTTCCAAGTTGGTGTAGAGTTGGTGTTGTCTCTGGGTGTGTAGAACCTACTGAATATGCTGCAATTGTTCTTCCCAAGTCTTGTTGTAAATGAGGATGTCATCAAGATACACCACTAAAATATTATTAGTGAATGGTCGCAGGATATCATCCCTCATCCTCATGAAAGTGGCTAGAGAATTTTTTAAACCAAAGGGCCTGGCCAACCATTCTAAAAGACATTCCTTTGAATTGAAGGCGGTATTCTATGCATCTGTCTATTCTATCAGGACCTGGTGGTAGCTAGACTTCATATCAATCTTACTGAATTATTTGCCCCCATGAGTTGATCAAGAAGGTCATCGATTCAGGGAATCGAGTACCGTTTTCTGACTATGATTTTATTTAGGGCCTGGTATTCAATGTAGAGTCGCTAGGTTACATATTTCTTCTATACCAACATGATTAGAATCCTGCAAGGTCATGAGCTGGGATGGATGTTCCCCTTGTGGAACAGTTCTTGGATCTGCCGCTTGTTATCCTCATTCTCTAGAAGAGAGTGGTGGTAGACTATCCCATTAGAGAGTGGTGCGTTGAGGGTCATATCGATGGGGTGCTTGACCTGGCAGTGCAGAGGTACCCCGGTAGGTGAGCATAAGATATTTGAGTATTCTTCCATGACCTTATCCACTTGATTCTGCTGTGTGGAGAGGTCAGCCACTGAGAACCTAGATGTGGCTGCGATATTTCACTCAGTTTGAGAGAGAATCACAAAGAATACAAAATTCTCTATCTGAGATATGAACTTTCTACATTTTTTGGCAGAGATTAAGGAAATAGCACTAGGTGGGACTACCTCGGGTATCCTGTACAATTTCTTGTTCAAAGTAATAATAGCACTGCGAGGCCTAGAATTATATACATCATGACATTTCCATAGATATGGTTGGCCAAAAAGAAAATTACAAACTTCAAGAGGGGAAACATAAAAAAACACGTCGTCTTTGAAGGGCTTGATGTCATATGACAATCGATATTGTTGGCTGACGCAAATGTCGCTTCCTTGGCGGAGCCATCCGATGGTGTAGGGTTGTGGGTGTGACGTTGTCAACAAGGTGAGTTTCTTGACAACCCCAGCTAATATGAGGTTCTTATGGCTACCGCTATCAACGATGAAGTGCAGCGGGGTACCCTTCAACAACATTTTTGAATGAAAAAGATGCTCGACTTCCTCTGGCTCATTTGGTTCATTCGGATGGAGCTTGGTGGTAGAAACGATAGCACTGGGTTATGCGTCTATGATCCATATCCCCCTTTCTAGTTCTGACTTAGAGTCAGAACCCACATTTGATTCATAGACTTTCACCTCAGCCACCAGTGACTGTTTCGAGTGGAAATCAACAGTGTTATACGAGGGGATCTTATGGAAGTCGCACCACTTACTGGTATCTTTCTTTGTCTTTCTAGTGTCCTTCTTTGATTGTGGCCTGGAATGGTTCTCCTGAGTCTGTCCATCTTTTCTATGTCCTTTTTTTTAGGGTTTGGGGCCACCCTTTCTTGGATTTTACTGTGAGGGGTTCCTAGGCTCAAATTGTCACATCTTATGTTTGAGGTTCTGCTCGATTTTGACAGCATATCGGTAGGTCGTTCCTAAGGATGAGATGTCCAGAAAATCCATTTCTTCCTCAATGTATCAATGCATACCTTCATGATACTTGAGCACCATATGATACTCATAATATTTGATACCTAGCTTGGTGTGCAAGGTATGGAAGATATTTGTGAAATCAAGCACCACTTGGCCTCTTTCCTACCGTAGCCTGGTCCATTTTGTGTACATGTCGTCATAACTTCCAACAGGGTAGTATTGTTACTTAATAACATCTCTGAAGGACTCCTAGGTAAATGAAACTATAAATAATGAGGGTTCCTCTATTTCCTTTTGCTCACAGAAATTTTCCCACGAATCTCTGACATGGGGGATGGCTTTGAGGAGTGAAAAAGTAATATTTTCTCTATTCAAGAAGTTATGGACAAAGAAATACCATTCTAGGAGATTCAACCATTTGTCTACCTATATGCGTCTATTTGACCTTCAAATATAGGAATATCGAATTTTATTTGTACCTTGAAAGGGGAGACGTCTCCATTTGAGGAATATGCGTCGCATGTGGGTAGCTGACGAAGGATTTGCGCAAAACTATCTATCATCTCGTTCTGTTGTTGGGTGAGGGATTCCTCGAGAAACATTTTGAAGGGATCTCCTGCCCCATAATATTTCTTTTCTTCTACCATGAGATTTCATTTGGTCGTGCGAGATCTTTTGTCCTTAAGAGAAACAATCTTGAGACCCAATTCTTGGTACCTTGATCTCGTTGGGGACATCCATTAAGAAAGATAAGGAATAAACTGCTCTGATACCAATGATATGGAATATATTTTCAGAATGAAATGAATACAGATTATTATCAAAATATTCTTAACAAAAAATAACAAATATAGTAAAACTGGTTTCTATTCAATAAGGAAATAAGCTGAAATTGTAAAATGCAATGGAAACAAGCTTGCTAGAATGGTGGCAACTTATCTATGAGAAGAGATGTGATGAATGCGTCATTCACAATAATATGATTAGAATGAGGCTCTCAATTCCTTTTTACAATAAACAGGAATTTCAAAAACCCTAAATATCCAAAAAAACTAGCCCTAGGAGATGAAGCGACAAAAGTCATGTGTTCCCCGTTTGGGTAAGTTAGTACATCAACTTCCCGGGGTTGTAACTTTTGCATACGATCTTCGTTTTAGACACACAATATACCGTTGGAAAGTTCTATCTGAGGACTACATATTTTGTTTCTTATTGTGTCTATCCATAAAAAACGATGTTTAGGGTCTCAAAATCGTCTCGCAAGTCAAGGACCCGAAAACTAGGGAAAAACTCACCAAACTGGAAAATTTCCAAAATGAGCCAGTTTGAATAGGTAGGAGGCCACTGAAATCCATATATATCATTTGAAGGTCTTGATGTTGTAATCTAGGTGACATTTTTAGTTGACAGGAAGATCACTCCCTTGGTGGA
Organism: Picea engelmannii; assembly: GCA_009831015.1. Classification (NCBI taxonomy): domain Eukaryota; kingdom Viridiplantae; phylum Streptophyta; class Pinopsida; order Pinales; family Pinaceae; genus Picea; species Picea engelmannii. The sequence goes on from ML800309.1 coordinate 138,895, forward strand.
GCTATTCGATGGTGTGTGGTTGTGGGTGTGGGATTGTCAGTAGAGCCAACCGCTTGAGGACTTCTGCTGAGATGAGTTTCTTCTGGCTATCGCTATCGATGATGAAGTGAAGTGGAGTACCCTTCACCCACATATTTGAATGAAAGAGGCACTCACCTTTCTTTCATTCAACAGGTTCGTTGGGTTGGACCTTGGTGGTAGTAGCAATGGTGGCACTAGGTTCCACATCAATGATCCATATCCCGTTTTCTTGTTTTGACTCAGATTCAAATCTTGCATCTGATTCAGAGGCTTTCAAATCAGCCATGAATGAATAATTTGAGCAGTATTAAGCGGTGTTATACCAAGGGCTCTTATGGAACTCACACCATTTCCCAGTGTCTTTATTTGTCTTCCCGTTTTCCTTCATTGTTTGCAGTTTGGACTAGTTTTACTGAGGTTGTCCATCCTTGATCTACCATTTTTTCTATTGGTTGGGGTTTCCTTTTCCTTGGTTCTATTTTGAGGGGTTTGCAGACCCAAACTGCCACATATTTTGTTTAATATTCTGCTCCCAAGGATGAAATGTGCAAAAACTCCATTTATGTCTAGATGCATCTATGCATACTTTTGTAATACTTGACCACCATATTTCACTCAGATTCTTTGATAACAAGCTTGGTGTACATGGTATGGAAGACATTGGTGAACTCTAGCTCCATTTGGTCCCTTTCTTGCCACAGTGTGGTCCATCTTGTATATAATTCTTCATAACCTCCAAAATCATAGTATTGTTCCTTAATAACATCCCTAAAGGAACTCCAAGTAGGTGCAAGCATAAATAATGTAGATCCCTCTATTTCCTTTATCTCACAAAATGTCTCCCACCAACATTTGACATCGGGGATGGTCTTGAGGAGCGCAAATGTAATATTTTCTCTATCAGAAAAGTTGTGGGGAAAAAAATACCCTTCTAGAAGGTTTAACCATTTGTCTATGGCATCTACATTTATTTTACCTTCAAATATTGGAATATCAAAATTGATTTGTACCTTAAAGAGGGTGATGCCTCCGCTTGAGGTAGATGCGTCTCCTATTGTCAGTCGTAGAAGGATTTGCGCAAAGCTATCCATCATCTCATTCCTTTGTCAGAAGAGGAATTCCTCAAGCAATAGTTTAAATGGATCTCTCTCTCCATAATATCGCTTTTCTTCCCCCGTGGCTAGTCGTTGGCTCAGCAAGGCTGATCTTGCAAACGCTCAACTGGTTCGAGTCCCAACTACTTATACCCTGACCTCGTTGTGGATATGTATAGAGAAACAAATGAAGAGTAGACGTCTATGATACCACTGATCTGGATTTATGAGAGGAATGAAATGAATTATAGATTTATAACTTTAACATTGTTATACATAGAACAATAATAGAGATACAATGGAACTTAACTTGTATTAAACAAGAAATTTGTTGAAATTGTAAAATGCAGAATGAAAGAAATCTTGCTTGAATGACGGTCTCACCAATTTTCTATTCCTTCCTATGAGTCTAATGCACACGAATTGATACGTCTTCAACTTAGCGTACCATCTTTAATAGGCTTGACATAATCATCCATCCACATAGTCATGTTATACAAATTGTCAACATCATTTCTTCTTGTTGGATCTATGTATCTCTTTCCTTATATTGGGTCCAATGGTGCAGTAACTTTGAAATATCCAACTTCAAATATCATCTCTCTCCTCTTCAAGTTAATGATCGCCTGGTTATCCAAATATCATTCTAGCCCCATTAGTTCTGGATATGGTTGACTGCCATCCATGATCTCAATAACCTCAAAGTTTTCTGCACTACGCACCACATCCATGTTCACAGGTACTCCTGTCAATTGACCAATCAATACTATTTTGTGTTGATTCTCTTGAATTAACTGAACATGAGACCATACTAGCTTGGGTTTTCCCATCATGTCCCGGGTCTATTTAGGCAATACGTTCACATCATAACCTAAGTACAAGATAACATTATACACATCATATTCCCCAATTTGTGCACTGAATCTGAATTCTTGGTTGGTCCTCCTTCTATGCAGTACATGATTCACCACCCTTTGCATGATGGGAGTTTCCCTTTATTGTGTATAATGATTAATCATCTCATATAGTGTTTCTCAGTGCAGTTTCATCCTTCATTAGTTCTATGAAACTTCTCAATAATTCTTTAGTGTGATCACTATCCCATTTGATTTTTATGGTGCAACGTGGTCTCTGACATGAGGTGAAGATGATGTTGATTCTCCCCAATCTTTTCCAAGTACCTCTTTCCTTTACCTATGACATGTCTCCTTTTATTGTTGAGGATCGAAGGTTGGAAGGGGTCCTGATGACTTCCTTACCCACTACTCAACCAACTTTCCTCCATTCGTCATATCATCTCCTATTCTAGCTCCTCCACGTGTAACAAATACTATTATTGGCCCTTCATTGAATTCTTTAACTCATATTTTTTGCACATTTGATCCAGGTAGATATTGGTGGCCACCCACCTTTTCCAACTGGGTCAAAACAACTTTATGGCAATTTTGGCAATTTACTATTTTTAGCAAGTTTTAACTTCCGGGGCCATTTTGAGGGCCTAAATGAAGGTTTTTTCGATATCAAGGTTCTCATTGATAGTTGAAGGAATTATTGAGCCCCCAAAATGAATCTCCTCGATGATACCTTTCCAATGAGCTATCACACGCCTAAAACGGAGATTGTATGCAAAAGTTACGACCCCAGGAAGTTGATGTACTAACTTACCCAAACGGGGCCCACATGACTTTTGGCGCTTCATCTCCTAGGGTTAGTATTTTGAATGCATAGGAATTTTGGCATTCCTGTCTATTGTGAAAAGGCCTTACGAGCCTCATTGTAGTCATCTTCTTGCGAATGCGAGTAGCCATCACATCTCTTCTCAGAGATAAGCTGCCACCATTCTAACGAGTCTTTCACTCTGTATTTTTACAGTCTCTGTACATTTATTTCATTAATAGAAATCATGTATTA
>ML800310.1:0-10676 GCA_009831015.1 Picea engelmannii
ATTGGCAAGTGCATAAAGTGTAGGATTGACTTGGATACATCCCGTATCTAGACTATCTTCCTAGAGAACTGGCGAGCACTGTGGTTGGGTACCTAGGTGTCTCGGTAGATGGAAATCTGTCCATAGAATGGCTAGTGGTTCAATATTTACTTTTAGGTTGTTGTTAGCCCCTAGAGTACAACAAGTTCCCAGTCAATATTTGTGGAACCAGTGTTCGGCCCAAAGGTACGGTTGGTTCTTGTTAAGGCTAAATTTGACACCCTAGGCTTTAGGTCGGTTGTAGGATTGAGGGAATCAAACTAGGCTTAATTTAGGGGTGGATCCTACGATCACAAATGATGTCACCTCTCTCATTTTGGGCTGGTGCTTGCCAACCATAGGGAGGCTACCCTAGGGCGTGCTTCTTGATGGATGAAATCTGACCTACAAAAACACAAATCAAACAAGCTCAAAATGGTTTTGGAATGAGGGTTAGATAACCTCACCCAAAACTTGCATAAAACTTGATTTTAGATAAATTTTGGTGGAAAACCCCAAGCAGAGCAAACTAATAGAATGCAAAAAGAGAGAAAATCAGCAAGAAAAGAACACTCCAATGGTGCCAAATCGACCCCCAGTGAAGGATGAGCTTCACACACCTGCAATTAATTAGAAATCCAATGCAACAACAATAATCTAGGCCAAAATCAACACATAAGACTCTTTATTCATGTCAAATCAGAGGAATCGCTCCATCACAGAGAAAAGCCAAGAACTGTTACAATAATCTCCAAGAAACTGAGAATTTGAAGCTAGAATGAGAGATAGAATAGAATAGAATGAGAGAGTAGTAATGCTCCTGCAATAGAGTAATCAAAATGTAAATTGTGGAAGAATGTTGCATATATAGCTAACTACATGAAGAATTCGCCATGATGTTTCCAAACTGGGCAAAAGCTAACCAATATCCCTCGCCCATGTGTCAATTTGTCCATCTGCCATGTGTGAATGCATGAAAACCTGCTAAAACTTGCTGAGCGCACCTTTCCCAAGCAATCTGGTCAAATCTGGGGGTTATCTGGAGAAGAATGGAGGTCGAATGGGTCAAAACTAGTTAGGTATGAAGAAATTGTGGCCAAAAAGGTAAGATGTCTGATGGGCGCATCTCATGGAGAGAAATAGGGCGCATGAGTGATAGAAGGGAAGGAAAAGGGAGAAAAGGAAAAAGTGGAAAGCTAAAGCAGGAAAAGTGGAAAGCTTGGAAAGGGAAAAGTGGAAAGCTAAAGCAGGAAAAGTGGAAAGTTGGGAAAGGAAAAAGATAAAAGTTAAAGGCTAAAAGCTAAAGCTAAAGCAGAAAGGAGACAACTCGCCCAGTTTGACTTTTCGACTTGCTTTAGAATGCTTTATGACTTTGGGAAACTTCTTTACTTAGCCCAATTTTCATTTAGCGAGTGTTGGGTGCCTTAGTGGGCCCAGTTTTAGGAGGAAAAGGACCCAGATTTAAGCGTGTGGGCCCCACTTGGGTCACCACCTCACCCTGCCACGTCATCCCCTGTGCCATCTCATCACCCAAAAAGCAAAGTTGTCCAAATACCATCAAGTTTATACTCATTGGAAGCAGAATTGGACAAGGAGTGAGAATATGCTGTCAAATAACTGATGTGAGGGGTCAATAAGATCCTCATGGACAAGAAGTGTCCCATAATGATGCAAATCTCTCATACTCAAACCTGGAACTAAAACCTCATCCTGTAATAACTCAGAAATCACTGAAACAAGCTCCGAACTCAACTCATGAAAGAAACCATCCTCTAACTAAACAAAACAAGAATCCATGTGCCTGGAAAACCTCTGAATGATGGTCCTGTGCTATCAATAATAACCTCTGAATGCCAACCTGAAAGGATAGACTGGCCTTTTGACCATCCAAATCTCAAGGGTGAGATTTTGGGGTCAACAAATGGCGATTCAAGGGGTGGGACCTCCTGCGGGTCTCGAGAACCTAGAACTCATGTCTGCACTAAAACCATCCGATGACCATGATGTTGAAAAACTGATGCCAAAGGAGTCAAACTGATAATCATAAAACCTGCTGACTGATACCAGTAACTAGTCCATTGGGCCATGGAGTCAAGCCCGAAGAACAATGAAACTCAAATTAGAATACCTTTGAAAATCACATGAAATGGAAAATCCGATCTGAAAGTTGCTACCCTCTAAACTGCTACCACTCGCCAACCAGTGCACTGCTCTATGTGGTAGATGCGTTGATGTTGACACAAAAGAGGCAACCACTTAGTCAAAGGCCAATAAGGTAAGCCCCTGCTAAGTGCGAAGATCACCCATCAATGATGACAATGGGGCCTAAGGCACAAACACACTCTGTCACAATGAAAAATAATCTGGAGTCGAATCATGACAAGAGTCACCTGATCAAGGCCCAATGATACTCAGCCATGTCAGGTGCGAAAACCACTGCCAATGAGGCTTGCAACCATTAAGGTGTTTAGCATTCCTGGGTTGCCTATAGATAAGGTGTTGGTGTCGGTGTTGATACAAGGAAACCTATTGAAAAAGGAGAAATAATGACTCTCCTTCTCTAGTGCGAAGTGAATCAAAGTGAATCAAAATGTGTGGTGGATCAACAACTCAAACTCGGTATCATATCCCTATGCTGGATGAGGGGACTCTGTAAGATGGCAAAACTCAATGAAGCAATGATGAAGAAGCAGACACAATCACCTATGCCTTTCATCCTACGCCCCTAAACTCTATCCACAGGTGGTGAAAAAAGATGCCTCATCTAGACTAGCAATCTAGGCTGACACAAACAATTGGCATGAGGCCATTGACAAGTAGAAAAAGGCTTATGAAAAGCACAAAATCCCTGGAAAAGAAGAAGGTCTTTCTAGCAAGTAGGAAACAAAGTAAGGAAATGTCCTAATCTAACACAACTCAAACAACATGCTAGAAAAGGGAAAGTGGGCCAGGGAATCTAGTCTAGACTGAAAACTGGAAAGCAACAAGGGAATCTACACTAGGCAAAGAAAAATGATCAAAATGGAAGAAAACAAAACATCTAAACTAATGGCCGCAAGTACCCAAAAATGTTGAAGGGTTTAAACCCCTCATTGGAAAAAGTGTTTAAGACGCTGCCCATTTACAGGCAACTGCATGACATCACCATCCAAATCGGCAAGCTGAAAGGTATTGGGCCCCAATGAAGAATGGACACTGAATGGACCCAACCATAAACTATCAAACTTATTGTGGTCTCCTGATTTCTCTCTTCTCTTGTCCCACAACAAAACCAAATCACCAACATGGAACACTTTTCCTTTAGCTCTCTTATCAAAAGCTTTCTCTACCTATCTCTGATGATCAATGAAATGTGTCAAAGCCTCTGATCTATCCTCCTCAAGTTGAACTAGATCATCAAATCGGCCATGCAAGGCCTCCTCATCTGTAGTGAACTCTCTAATCAACGTGTGGACTGGAATCATCAAGTTAACTGGTAGGACTACATCAACACCATAGACCAACTCGAAGGGTGCCTTACTAGTTGACTGCTTCTTTGTCACTCTGTCAGCCCACAATGCATATTTGAGACTGCTATCCCAAGCTCTCTTGTTTTCTCCCACTGTTCTTCTGATTATCTTGATCAAGTTCTTGTTGGAGGACTTTGCCAGTCCATTACCATGTGGGTAGTAGTTAGCCGAATGGGCTAGAGTGATACCAAACCTCAGGCAGAAAGCCACCAACTCAACTGATCTAAATACATTGGCGTTATCGGTCGTAATCTTCCTCGAGACTCCAAATCGGGTGAGGATACTCCTCCATGAATCGAATAATAGCAGCAAAGGATGATGTCCTGAGTGGAATGGCTTCCACCCATCTAGTGAAATAATCAGTAGCTGCCAATATCCAAGAATGGCTAGCACTAGAAACCTATGGAATCTGTCCAATAAAATCCAACCCCCACTGCTGGAAGGGGGCCTCTATCACAACTGGATCTAAGGGTAAGGCTGACAGTCTCTGCTTGCCCTCAAACCTCTGACAAGGCTTGCATGCACGGATGAAAGTGTGAGTATCTCTGAATAGAGTAGACCAATAGTATCCAACACACATAATTTTATGTGCGGTGGTCCTACCAAAGAAATGACCACCACATATCCCTGCATGCAACTCAATCATGATCTGATGTGTCTCATGCGGTAAAGCACATCTCAAAATCAGCCCATGAGGGCTCCTCCATCCCAAGTGACCCTGCCAAAGACAATACTTAACAACACGGAGCTGCAAAGATCGCTTCTGCATCTTACTGAAGTTAGAAGGACATGAAAATTTTTGCAAGTAAAAGATAATGTCACGATACCAATCAGAAACTTGCACATCATCAGAAATAAATTTTACCTGATTAATTAGCGTAGGTTCCAAGTCCTTCTCAGTCATGAGCGCAACTAATCCTCGACCTTTAATAGTTTTAGCAATCTTTAACTCCAGGTCATACTGTTGTATTTTTGTCACCCACAACCCTTTGTTTCCTGAACACTCCTTTTGAGCCAATATATCTTTGACTTTTGGAAAAGGGACGTATGCAACAATGTGTGAATTCCAAAAAGAAGGCTTGAAATGGGCCAACCCTTTGACCATAGCATAGGCCTGTTTCTCCATGGGTTTGTATTTGAGCTCAGATCCCTGCAAGAATCTACTCATATATGCGATCGGTTGCTCATGTCCATCTGTGTTTTTCTGCAATAAAATAAAAGCAATAGTCTAATCAGATGTGTTAGCTCTATAATTTGTTCGACTGATAAAACAAACGACAGAGGTAACCTACAAACCAAATTTAGAGCTTGGTACTAGCTTGCTCAGCTCAGAGAGGGCTCTCTCGTGTCACTTGGTGTTTCTTTGACAATCAATGGCTAGGTTTTGTTGTTTTGGGGTTGTTTTTATAAATTTGTTGGCAAGGAAGGGGAGGGACACTTAGGGCTATGGAGTCAAACTTCTGAAAGTGAATGGAAACACTGACCTGTCTGTAGAAATCTCCAGAGGATAAAGGCTAAATAAGGCGATAATTCTGACTTATAATTTGTGAATTTGCAGAGTGTAGGAAGAAAAAGAAAACATATAACTGCATCAGAGCATTAAATAAATGAATTCTGAATTAGTTAGGAAGAACTCAACACAGTTTAAATTGCTTCAGTCGAGAGCATCACAAGATGAATTATGTGCCTTTGACTATCCAATTTAAACAAAAGACAGTGAAAGTGAAATCAGAAATATAGGAAATACATACAAAGGGAGGAGACAAAACTCAGATCACCACCGTTAGAATCTTTTCATGGAAACTTCAAAGACTTTTGCATATGTACTCAATTCAGCTTCAGAAAATTACAATTGAGTTCCGAACAACTAAAATTGTGCCCTTGCACTTTTGCCAACCTTAATACATTTGGAATTTCTAATACTTATACAATTCAAGTTCCTTCGGTTTGAAACCAATTACAAGAACTGAAATGAAACGTTTCAACTTCTAAAATTGATTACAATAATTACAATGATAGTTTCAGTGGGACCGATTACAATGATTAACAAGGAAACGTTTGACGATCTGGCTTCTAGCTTTCTCTGACGTTTCAACTCTTTTCTTTTCCACTTGTTCTATCTTGGTCTTTTGCTTGATCTGCCATCTTCAATGACACTTATGCATCATCTACTGGTCCTTGGAAAAATGCACTTTGTCTTACCCAGTCGTACTATCTCCTTCCATTGCAAGTCAAAAGGGATACCATAATCCATCATTTCTTTGATTAGGATCTCCAGGTCAATGCAAGAGGCATATGTCATGACTGGTAGTCCAATCTTCATTGTTTTGAACTAATTCAAAATCTCAAAATCTGTAATCAAATGTTCAACCAGGGTTGCTCCCTTCGGGTTTTCCTCCAAGTTTTCAAATTTAGAGTGATCCATTCTGCACTGAGTGAGGCGAGAGTTGTATTCTTCCTGATCATATAATTTTCCTTTGCCATCCCAAAATGGTGGGAGGCCTTTAATGAACAATTCTTCAAACAAATCCTTGAATTCTTGCACACTTTGCTCCATCTGCGTGGCCTTAGTTTGGATTGATTTTAGTAGGTTATGTTTGGCAATAACCCTCCTTGTTCGGATGATCAATGTAGTTCTTTCTTTGACCCTAATGGTCTGACGTTCTGCAGTAGGGATGGAGTTTAGCAGATTTACGGGATTTTGGGCCCACTCTGATGGTTTCTTGGCTAAAGTCTCATTCACAACCGTGCACCTGCTTCTGGCTGTGATAGCGACGCTGTCTTTATCATTGATGAAGTTTAAATACACTCTGAACTTGGCAGCTTCAGCAGTTATAGAATCCCAGATGATGTGTTTGGCTCCCTGCAACAGTCCTTTGCCTCTTAATCTTATTTTTAGCTTGTCTATCCTTTCCTGCAAGGATTGATTCTCCTTTTGAAATTGAGCCATTCTTTCATCCTTTGTTTTCATTTCTTGCTTCAATTTCTCTATGTCTCCCTTTAACCCCTTGATTTCTCCTACCTTCAGGCTAACTTGTGACATAGCCTGGACAAGTCCCTTAGTGCTTGGCCCAACTTTTGTGGCAGGAAGTACAACTACAACTTTGTTCAACAGTTCTGTATGTCGTTGTGACCAATTCACCTTTTCTTGTTCTAGATGCAACACCTTAGCTTTGTAATCCAATGTCTCTTGTCGAAATGCTTCTTTTTCCTGTTCTAGAGCTACTAGTTTTGCTGTTTGTGGATGCTCTGTGGCAAACATTTTCTGTTTCTTGTTCAAGCTTTGAATTTGCTTGTCTTTTTCATCCAATGAGGATTTCACCCCTTGAGGGCCTTTAGATTCTAGCCTCTTGACCTGAGTCTGCCAAGCTTTGCTGGATGCCTTTTCTTGCCTCAACTGCCCTTCCAATTTTATTGCATAAGATGACAGCTTCGAATTCTTCAATCTTAGACCCAAGTAATCAGAATACAACATATCACTGGTATTCCTGTGGAATTTGACTTTGTCTGGAGCACTGATGTTGTCATATTTTATCTTAATTTCAGATACTTTGTCTTCGTTTGCAACTGCTATATTAAAGGTCCTCTTCTCTATATCTCTTACTGTGAATAGAGAAAACTTGTGCTGAGAAATATTTTCCACTTCAGGAACTAACTCCCTCATTTCATCCATAGCCATGTTTCCTTTCTTAGCATATTGTTTTGCCAAATCTTCTTTAGATTGATAAGCTGCCCCAGATGTCTTATCAAAGATGTGCTTTTTGCTACTAAAAGTTCTTGAGTTGCCTTCACTTTGGAGCTTGCTTCCCTTCTCAACTTCTACAGTGCTGGTACCACTCTCCACCATATCCATGTTCACTTGTTCTTTAGGCTCTTCCTCCTCTAGATCCACTATTTGTGGGGACTGTGTAATCTTCATCTTCTTAGGGGAAGTTTGTTGATCACTTGTGCCCATGGCCTCTGAACTGCTTCTCTTGTTGTAAACACTTACTTTGGGGACTTTGAATATCAACTTCTGAGTGGCTTGCTGCGTTTGACTCTGTTGCAGGGTTGCCTTCACTTGTTGTGTTTGAGCTAGTTGCAAGATTTCTTCCATATTGGCACAGACTTCTAGATTTGCCAACTTATCAAAACCCTCAACATGTTCATGCTTATAAGGGGCATGTTTGTTCATTAGCTTCTCTTGGATATGATCTGATGTGGATCATATCTTCTTCCCTGTAGCCGTGCAAAACCAAACTCTTTGAGCTTTGCTTGGATCTGAGATAAGCATGATCTAGTCTTGACAATGAAGGGTCCAATGATAAAAGGGAATTTGAGGTTGGAGGCTTTGTGCAATTTCAGGAAACACTCTATTTCCGATATGATTTTTTGCCTTATGAATTCAAGGGCAAAGACTTTGGGGGTCAGAAAAATAGGCAAAAGATAGGGGGATTCATGACAACCATAAACCCAGACCACTGTTGAATGCATGAATAGTACCCAATCCCCCACTCTGTTTTCTGGATTTGGCTGTAAATAGCTCCTCATGTCATCCAGAACTCTAGGTAGGCTGGTGTTGAAGATCAAACTGCAAACCCTGGACATGACTTTGTTGATGAAGATGAGCAATGTGATCCTCTTACATTTAGTTGATATGAATGTTGCTTCAGAAAATTCTCTCTTATTTGTTTCCAGGAAAATCTTCAGCAAGTATGTATAATATCTGAAATGTCTTAGAGAGCGAAAATTCACTAGCTGTTTATGGATATTATCAGCTATGAATTGATCAAAACTGAAACAGACTGATGGACTAGTCTCTGACTGAAAAAATGGCAACAGGAAACCCAGCATGAGCTCGACCACATGTTTGTCATTATCTAGACCTAAAATTTGACTCAGCAGGGAACAGACCCATTGGACCTCAATAACCATTATACTCACATTCATTGGCAAAGACAGACTTTCTGAAAGATGCTCTGGTTTGACAATTGTCTGTAAAAATAGATCTTTGACTTTTGATGGACACTCCCTGTAGACCCTAATTAGATTTTCTTCCTCGAAAGGTTCAGACACTATGGATAAAGACTTTGGTATGCCGAGGGCACCTCGAATTGATAGACTCTCTACCCTACATAGGACCTCGGACCCCTGTTTATTGACGACGACTTTCTCTTCCTGTGAATACTGCTCTGCGCACCAACCTATGAATTCGGGAAAAGGGAAAGTGACCTCGACAGCGTAAGGGACTATAGTGGCTTGGACTGCTTCAAGGAATGGTATCTGCTTTCCTACATTATCGGACAGATTACTCCTGGACACAGAGATGGGAGAAATGGTGATTTCAGTGTCGAACATGTCTGAATCTTGGTCAATTAGGGCTTCTTCATATGACACAGGGTCTTGCTCTATCACTGACATTATGATAGGGTCCATGGTGGTGATGAAAAATACCTGGAAATGAGTGGAAATGGCGTGAATTTGGCGAACTGTTGAGCTGTACTCGAACGAGGGTGGTCGTGCCAACTTTCAAACTAGTATTTTGAAAAACAATAAAATAAATAACAAGTGCCCTTTATATACTTTTCCAATTTCGGGGGTGCGAGGAAGTGGTTTGGGGCAACCCGCTTTTTGCCCCGAAATGCACCCAGTGGCGCCACGTGGTCCCGACCGAAAACCATGGTTTAGTTTTCGGCTCGCTTTCGGGAATTATCCTCTGCACAACTTCTCCCTTCGAAATGATCCCCGACCGTTGATCTGGAGCGCTCGCGATCTGCGACGTATCGGGTCCCATAAACTCCGCGCTTTCGCCAGATTTAGCCTCCTCCTGCTAGATTTAGTCCCTCCCTTTATTTATCAGACTTCCAACCAATTTAGCACTTCGCTAAGTCTTGAAATCTTGATTTCACACAAAAATTTTAATGGTGATAAAAAGATGCAAAAAAAATATCTGAAAATCACGTGCATAATTAGGACTAGCTAAAGTAGGAGAGTGAGAAAGAGGCTATTTAATGCTCTCGAAAGCTTGCTTCCCTTCCTCTCTCCAAACCATGCCATGCCCCTTCCTCAACATATTTGTGATGGGCTTTACGATCTCTGCAAAGTTGGGGGTAAATCTGTGCACGCAATTCACTCGCCCAAGAAAAGACTGAATACCCTTTATAGTACCAGGCAAAGGAACTTCTTGTATACCATTGACCCTTTCAGGATCGATTTGCACTCCCTCTTTTGAAACGATGTGGCCCAACAGTTTGGCCTCAAACATACCCATGAAGGACTTCTTGGGATTGAGTGAAATGCCCAACTTTCGGCACCTGTCAAAAGTAGCATGCAAATGAGAGATATGATCAGACCTATTTTTAGAATACACAGTTATATCATCTTGATAAACAACTATGAATTTAAATAAAAAATCTTTAAATGCATGATCCATAGCTCGCTGGAATGTTGCACCAGCGTTTATCAGGCCAAAAGGAATCCTGATGTAAGAGTAAGTGCCCCAAGGAGTGACAAAAGCGGTTTTGTGGCGATCCTTCCTGGCCACTGCAGCCTGGTTGTAACCTGAAAATCCATCAAGCATGGACAACATCTCTGAGCCTATGACTGTCTGCAGTAAATAGTCTATGCTGGGCAAAGGATAGTTGTCTTTTAAACATGCCCTATTCACGTTCCTGAAATCAATGCATACTCTAGTTTCCCCGATCTTCTTCCTCACTGCTACAATGTTTGACACCCATTCAAAATACTTGATCTGCTTGATGATTTTTGCTTCATATAGCTTTTGTAGCTCCTTCTGAATGGTCGGGGCGACTTTGGGGTTTATCAATCTGAGTCTTTGTCTGAATGGTTTGGCATCTGCTCAGAGAGGGATCTCATGGTTAAGGACGTTCTAGTCAAAAGTTTTCAACTTGTCATACGACCAAGCGAATACATCCTTGTACTCGTGGACCAAACTGATGATCTCTTTTCGTTCTTTCTCTGTGCATGCTTTACCTATCTTGATGTAGCGAGGAGACTCCTCAGAACTCACGTTCATGTCATCAACCTGCGAGGAAACATCAACTGTATCAATTTTCTTTACTTTATTCAAAAACCTATCTGATCTATCAAACATATTTTCAAGAGGAACTAAACCAACAGGTATATGATTAGATCTCAACTGAATCAATG
>ML800310.1:10776-35871 GCA_009831015.1 Picea engelmannii
ATTGGCAAGTGCATAAAGTGTAGGATTGACTTGGATACATCCCGTATCTAGACTATCTTCCTAGAGAACTGGCGAGCACTGTGGTTGGGTACCTAGGTGTCTCGGTAGATGGAAATCTGTCCATAGAATGGCTAGTGGTTCAATATTTACTTTTAGGTTGTTGTTAGCCCCTAGAGTACAACAAGTTCCCAGTCAATATTTGTGGAACCAGTGTTCGGCCCAAAGGTACGGTTGGTTCTTGTTAAGGCTAAATTTGACACCCTAGGCTTTAGGTCGGTTGTAGGATTGAGGGAATCAAACTAGGCTTAATTTAGGGGTGGATCCTACGATCACAAATGATGTCACCTCTCTCATTTTGGGCTGGTGCTTGCCAACCATAGGGAGGCTACCCTAGGGCGTGCTTCTTGATGGATGAAATCTGACCTACAAAAACACAAATCAAACAAGCTCAAAATGGTTTTGGAATGAGGGTTAGATAACCTCACCCAAAACTTGCATAAAACTTGATTTTAGATAAATTTTGGTGGAAAACCCCAAGCAGAGCAAACTAATAGAATGCAAAAAGAGAGAAAATCAGCAAGAAAAGAACACTCCAATGGTGCCAAATCGACCCCCAGTGAAGGATGAGCTTCACACACCTGCAATTAATTAGAAATCCAATGCAACAACAATAATCTAGGCCAAAATCAACACATAAGACTCTTTATTCATGTCAAATCAGAGGAATCGCTCCATCACAGAGAAAAGCCAAGAACTGTTACAATAATCTCCAAGAAACTGAGAATTTGAAGCTAGAATGAGAGATAGAATAGAATAGAATGAGAGAGTAGTAATGCTCCTGCAATAGAGTAATCAAAATGTAAATTGTGGAAGAATGTTGCATATATAGCTAACTACATGAAGAATTCGCCATGATGTTTCCAAACTGGGCAAAAGCTAACCAATATCCCTCGCCCATGTGTCAATTTGTCCATCTGCCATGTGTGAATGCATGAAAACCTGCTAAAACTTGCTGAGCGCACCTTTCCCAAGCAATCTGGTCAAATCTGGGGGTTATCTGGAGAAGAATGGAGGTCGAATGGGTCAAAACTAGTTAGGTATGAAGAAATTGTGGCCAAAAAGGTAAGATGTCTGATGGGCGCATCTCATGGAGAGAAATAGGGCGCATGAGTGATAGAAGGGAAGGAAAAGGGAGAAAAGGAAAAAGTGGAAAGCTAAAGCAGGAAAAGTGGAAAGCTTGGAAAGGGAAAAGTGGAAAGCTAAAGCAGGAAAAGTGGAAAGTTGGGAAAGGAAAAAGATAAAAGTTAAAGGCTAAAAGCTAAAGCTAAAGCAGAAAGGAGACAACTCGCCCAGTTTGACTTTTCGACTTGCTTTAGAATGCTTTATGACTTTGGGAAACTTCTTTACTTAGCCCAATTTTCATTTAGCGAGTGTTGGGTGCCTTAGTGGGCCCAGTTTTAGGAGGAAAAGGACCCAGATTTAAGCGTGTGGGCCCCACTTGGGTCACCACCTCACCCTGCCACGTCATCCCCTGTGCCATCTCATCACCCAAAAAGCAAAGTTGTCCAAATACCATCAAGTTTATACTCATTGGAAGCAGAATTGGACAAGGAGTGAGAATATGCTGTCAAATAACTGATGTGAGGGGTCAATAAGATCCTCATGGACAAGAAGTGTCCCATAATGATGCAAATCTCTCATACTCAAACCTGGAACTAAAACCTCATCCTGTAATAACTCAGAAATCACTGAAACAAGCTCCGAACTCAACTCATGAAAGAAACCATCCTCTAACTAAACAAAACAAGAATCCATGTGCCTGGAAAACCTCTGAATGATGGTCCTGTGCTATCAATAATAACCTCTGAATGCCAACCTGAAAGGATAGACTGGCCTTTTGACCATCCAAATCTCAAGGGTGAGATTTTGGGGTCAACAAATGGCGATTCAAGGGGTGGGACCTCCTGCGGGTCTCGAGAACCTAGAACTCATGTCTGCACTAAAACCATCCGATGACCATGATGTTGAAAAACTGATGCCAAAGGAGTCAAACTGATAATCATAAAACCTGCTGACTGATACCAGTAACTAGTCCATTGGGCCATGGAGTCAAGCCCGAAGAACAATGAAACTCAAATTAGAATACCTTTGAAAATCACATGAAATGGAAAATCCGATCTGAAAGTTGCTACCCTCTAAACTGCTACCACTCGCCAACCAGTGCACTGCTCTATGTGGTAGATGCGTTGATGTTGACACAAAAGAGGCAACCACTTAGTCAAAGGCCAATAAGGTAAGCCCCTGCTAAGTGCGAAGATCACCCATCAATGATGACAATGGGGCCTAAGGCACAAACACACTCTGTCACAATGAAAAATAATCTGGAGTCGAATCATGACAAGAGTCACCTGATCAAGGCCCAATGATACTCAGCCATGTCAGGTGCGAAAACCACTGCCAATGAGGCTTGCAACCATTAAGGTGTTTAGCATTCCTGGGTTGCCTATAGATAAGGTGTTGGTGTCGGTGTTGATACAAGGAAACCTATTGAAAAAGGAGAAATAATGACTCTCCTTCTCTAGTGCGAAGTGA
The DNA here is from genome assembly GCA_009831015.1 of Picea engelmannii. NCBI lineage: Eukaryota > Viridiplantae > Streptophyta > Pinopsida > Pinales > Pinaceae > Picea > Picea engelmannii. The sequence goes on from ML800310.1 coordinate 13,369, forward strand.
ATCAAAGTGAATCAAAATGTGTGGTGGATCAACAACTCAAACTCGGTATCATATCCCTATGCTGGATGAGGGGACTCTGTAAGATGGCAAAACTCAATGAAGCAATGATGAAGAAGCAGACACAATCACCTATGCCTTTCATCCTACGCCCCTAAACTCTATCCACAGGTGGTGAAAAAAGATGCCTCATCTAGACTAGCAATCTAGGCTGACACAAACAATTGGCATGAGGCCATTGACAAGTAGAAAAAGGCTTATGAAAAGCACAAAATCCCTGGAAAAGAAGAAGGTCTTTCTAGCAAGTAGGAAACAAAGTAAGGAAATGTCCTAATCTAACACAACTCAAACAACATGCTAGAAAAGGGAAAGTGGGCCAGGGAATCTAGTCTAGACTGAAAACTGGAAAGCAACAAGGGAATCTACACTAGGCAAAGAAAAATGATCAAAATGGAAGAAAACAAAACATCTAAACTAATGGCCGCAAGTACCCAAAAATGTTGAAGGGTTTAAACCCCTCATTGGAAAAAGTGTTTAAGACGCTGCCCATTTACAGGCAACTGCATGACATCACCATCCAAATCGGCAAGCTGAAAGGTATTGGGCCCCAATGAAGAATGGACACTGAATGGACCCAACCATAAACTATCAAACTTATTGTGGTCTCCTGATTTCTCTCTTCTCTTGTCCCACAACAAAACCAAATCACCAACATGGAACACTTTTCCTTTAGCTCTCTTATCAAAAGCTTTCTCTACCTATCTCTGATGATCAATGAAATGTGTCAAAGCCTCTGATCTATCCTCCTCAAGTTGAACTAGATCATCAAATCGGCCATGCAAGGCCTCCTCATCTGTAGTGAACTCTCTAATCAACGTGTGGACTGGAATCATCAAGTTAACTGGTAGGACTACATCAACACCATAGACCAACTCGAAGGGTGCCTTACTAGTTGACTGCTTCTTTGTCACTCTGTCAGCCCACAATGCATATTTGAGACTGCTATCCCAAGCTCTCTTGTTTTCTCCCACTGTTCTTCTGATTATCTTGATCAAGTTCTTGTTGGAGGACTTTGCCAGTCCATTACCATGTGGGTAGTAGTTAGCCGAATGGGCTAGAGTGATACCAAACCTCAGGCAGAAAGCCACCAACTCAACTGATCTAAATACATTGGCGTTATCGGTCGTAATCTTCCTCGAGACTCCAAATCGGGTGAGGATACTCCTCCATGAATCGAATAATAGCAGCAAAGGATGATGTCCTGAGTGGAATGGCTTCCACCCATCTAGTGAAATAATCAGTAGCTGCCAATATCCAAGAATGGCTAGCACTAGAAACCTATGGAATCTGTCCAATAAAATCCAACCCCCACTGCTGGAAGGGGGCCTCTATCACAACTGGATCTAAGGGTAAGGCTGACAGTCTCTGCTTGCCCTCAAACCTCTGACAAGGCTTGCATGCACGGATGAAAGTGTGAGTATCTCTGAATAGAGTAGACCAATAGTATCCAACACACATAATTTTATGTGCGGTGGTCCTACCAAAGAAATGACCACCACATATCCCTGCATGCAACTCAATCATGATCTGATGTGTCTCATGCGGTAAAGCACATCTCAAAATCAGCCCATGAGGGCTCCTCCATCCCAAGTGACCCTGCCAAAGACAATACTTAACAACACGGAGCTGCAAAGATCGCTTCTGCATCTTACTGAAGTTAGAAGGACATGAAAATTTTTGCAAGTAAAAGATAATGTCACGATACCAATCAGAAACTTGCACATCATCAGAAATAAATTTTACCTGATTAATTAGCGTAGGTTCCAAGTCCTTCTCAGTCATGAGCGCAACTAATCCTCGACCTTTAATAGTTTTAGCAATCTTTAACTCCAGGTCATACTGTTGTATTTTTGTCACCCACAACCCTTTGTTTCCTGAACACTCCTTTTGAGCCAATATATCTTTGACTTTTGGAAAAGGGACGTATGCAACAATGTGTGAATTCCAAAAAGAAGGCTTGAAATGGGCCAACCCTTTGACCATAGCATAGGCCTGTTTCTCCATGGGTTTGTATTTGAGCTCAGATCCCTGCAAGAATCTACTCATATATGCGATCGGTTGCTCATGTCCATCTGTGTTTTTCTGCAATAAAATAAAAGCAATAGTCTAATCAGATGTGTTAGCTCTATAATTTGTTCGACTGATAAAACAAACGACAGAGGTAACCTACAAACCAAATTTAGAGCTTGGTACTAGCTTGCTCAGCTCAGAGAGGGCTCTCTCGTGTCACTTGGTGTTTCTTTGACAATCAATGGCTAGGTTTTGTTGTTTTGGGGTTGTTTTTATAAATTTGTTGGCAAGGAAGGGGAGGGACACTTAGGGCTATGGAGTCAAACTTCTGAAAGTGAATGGAAACACTGACCTGTCTGTAGAAATCTCCAGAGGATAAAGGCTAAATAAGGCGATAATTCTGACTTATAATTTGTGAATTTGCAGAGTGTAGGAAGAAAAAGAAAACATATAACTGCATCAGAGCATTAAATAAATGAATTCTGAATTAGTTAGGAAGAACTCAACACAGTTTAAATTGCTTCAGTCGAGAGCATCACAAGATGAATTATGTGCCTTTGACTATCCAATTTAAACAAAAGACAGTGAAAGTGAAATCAGAAATATAGGAAATACATACAAAGGGAGGAGACAAAACTCAGATCACCACCGTTAGAATCTTTTCATGGAAACTTCAAAGACTTTTGCATATGTACTCAATTCAGCTTCAGAAAATTACAATTGAGTTCCGAACAACTAAAATTGTGCCCTTGCACTTTTGCCAACCTTAATACATTTGGAATTTCTAATACTTATACAATTCAAGTTCCTTCGGTTTGAAACCAATTACAAGAACTGAAATGAAACGTTTCAACTTCTAAAATTGATTACAATAATTACAATGATAGTTTCAGTGGGACCGATTACAATGATTAACAAGGAAACGTTTGACGATCTGGCTTCTAGCTTTCTCTGACGTTTCAACTCTTTTCTTTTCCACTTGTTCTATCTTGGTCTTTTGCTTGATCTGCCATCTTCAATGACACTTATGCATCATCTACTGGTCCTTGGAAAAATGCACTTTGTCTTACCCAGTCGTACTATCTCCTTCCATTGCAAGTCAAAAGGGATACCATAATCCATCATTTCTTTGATTAGGATCTCCAGGTCAATGCAAGAGGCATATGTCATGACTGGTAGTCCAATCTTCATTGTTTTGAACTAATTCAAAATCTCAAAATCTGTAATCAAATGTTCAACCAGGGTTGCTCCCTTCGGGTTTTCCTCCAAGTTTTCAAATTTAGAGTGATCCATTCTGCACTGAGTGAGGCGAGAGTTGTATTCTTCCTGATCATATAATTTTCCTTTGCCATCCCAAAATGGTGGGAGGCCTTTAATGAACAATTCTTCAAACAAATCCTTGAATTCTTGCACACTTTGCTCCATCTGCGTGGCCTTAGTTTGGATTGATTTTAGTAGGTTATGTTTGGCAATAACCCTCCTTGTTCGGATGATCAATGTAGTTCTTTCTTTGACCCTAATGGTCTGACGTTCTGCAGTAGGGATGGAGTTTAGCAGATTTACGGGATTTTGGGCCCACTCTGATGGTTTCTTGGCTAAAGTCTCATTCACAACCGTGCACCTGCTTCTGGCTGTGATAGCGACGCTGTCTTTATCATTGATGAAGTTTAAATACACTCTGAACTTGGCAGCTTCAGCAGTTATAGAATCCCAGATGATGTGTTTGGCTCCCTGCAACAGTCCTTTGCCTCTTAATCTTATTTTTAGCTTGTCTATCCTTTCCTGCAAGGATTGATTCTCCTTTTGAAATTGAGCCATTCTTTCATCCTTTGTTTTCATTTCTTGCTTCAATTTCTCTATGTCTCCCTTTAACCCCTTGATTTCTCCTACCTTCAGGCTAACTTGTGACATAGCCTGGACAAGTCCCTTAGTGCTTGGCCCAACTTTTGTGGCAGGAAGTACAACTACAACTTTGTTCAACAGTTCTGTATGTCGTTGTGACCAATTCACCTTTTCTTGTTCTAGATGCAACACCTTAGCTTTGTAATCCAATGTCTCTTGTCGAAATGCTTCTTTTTCCTGTTCTAGAGCTACTAGTTTTGCTGTTTGTGGATGCTCTGTGGCAAACATTTTCTGTTTCTTGTTCAAGCTTTGAATTTGCTTGTCTTTTTCATCCAATGAGGATTTCACCCCTTGAGGGCCTTTAGATTCTAGCCTCTTGACCTGAGTCTGCCAAGCTTTGCTGGATGCCTTTTCTTGCCTCAACTGCCCTTCCAATTTTATTGCATAAGATGACAGCTTCGAATTCTTCAATCTTAGACCCAAGTAATCAGAATACAACATATCACTGGTATTCCTGTGGAATTTGACTTTGTCTGGAGCACTGATGTTGTCATATTTTATCTTAATTTCAGATACTTTGTCTTCGTTTGCAACTGCTATATTAAAGGTCCTCTTCTCTATATCTCTTACTGTGAATAGAGAAAACTTGTGCTGAGAAATATTTTCCACTTCAGGAACTAACTCCCTCATTTCATCCATAGCCATGTTTCCTTTCTTAGCATATTGTTTTGCCAAATCTTCTTTAGATTGATAAGCTGCCCCAGATGTCTTATCAAAGATGTGCTTTTTGCTACTAAAAGTTCTTGAGTTGCCTTCACTTTGGAGCTTGCTTCCCTTCTCAACTTCTACAGTGCTGGTACCACTCTCCACCATATCCATGTTCACTTGTTCTTTAGGCTCTTCCTCCTCTAGATCCACTATTTGTGGGGACTGTGTAATCTTCATCTTCTTAGGGGAAGTTTGTTGATCACTTGTGCCCATGGCCTCTGAACTGCTTCTCTTGTTGTAAACACTTACTTTGGGGACTTTGAATATCAACTTCTGAGTGGCTTGCTGCGTTTGACTCTGTTGCAGGGTTGCCTTCACTTGTTGTGTTTGAGCTAGTTGCAAGATTTCTTCCATATTGGCACAGACTTCTAGATTTGCCAACTTATCAAAACCCTCAACATGTTCATGCTTATAAGGGGCATGTTTGTTCATTAGCTTCTCTTGGATATGATCTGATGTGGATCATATCTTCTTCCCTGTAGCCGTGCAAAACCAAACTCTTTGAGCTTTGCTTGGATCTGAGATAAGCATGATCTAGTCTTGACAATGAAGGGTCCAATGATAAAAGGGAATTTGAGGTTGGAGGCTTTGTGCAATTTCAGGAAACACTCTATTTCCGATATGATTTTTTGCCTTATGAATTCAAGGGCAAAGACTTTGGGGGTCAGAAAAATAGGCAAAAGATAGGGGGATTCATGACAACCATAAACCCAGACCACTGTTGAATGCATGAATAGTACCCAATCCCCCACTCTGTTTTCTGGATTTGGCTGTAAATAGCTCCTCATGTCATCCAGAACTCTAGGTAGGCTGGTGTTGAAGATCAAACTGCAAACCCTGGACATGACTTTGTTGATGAAGATGAGCAATGTGATCCTCTTACATTTAGTTGATATGAATGTTGCTTCAGAAAATTCTCTCTTATTTGTTTCCAGGAAAATCTTCAGCAAGTATGTATAATATCTGAAATGTCTTAGAGAGCGAAAATTCACTAGCTGTTTATGGATATTATCAGCTATGAATTGATCAAAACTGACACAGACTGATGGACTAGTCTCTGACTGAAAAAATGGCAACAGGAAACCCAGCATGAGCTCAACCACATGTTTGTCATTATCTAGACCTAAAATTTGACTCAGCAGGGAACAGACCCATTGGACCTCAATAACCATTATACTCACATTCATTGGCAAAGATAGACTTTCTGAAAGATGCTCTGGTTTGACAATTGTCTGTAAAAATAGATCTTTGACTTTTGATGGACACTCCCTGTAGACCCTAATTAGATTTTCTTCCTCGAAAGGTTCAGACACTACGGATAAAGACTTTGGTATGCCAAGGGCACCTCGAATTGATAGACTCTCTACCCTACATAGGACCTCGGACCCCTGTTTATTGACGACGACTTTCTCTTCCTGTGAATACTGCTCTGCGCACCAACCTATGAATTCGGGAAAAGGGAAAGTGACCTCGACAGTGTAAGGGACTATAGTGGCTTGGACTGCTTCAAGGAATGGTATCTGCTTTCCTACATTATCTGACAGATTACTCCTGGACACAGAGATGGGAGAAATGGTGATTTCATTGTCGAACACGTCTGAGTCTTGGTCAATTAGGGCTTCTTCATATGACACAGGGTCTTGCTCTGTCACTGACGTTATGATAGGGTCCATGGTGGTGATGAAAAATACCTGGAAATGAGTGGAAATGGCGTGAATTTGGCGAACTGTTGCGCTGTAGTCGAACGAGGGTGGTCGCGCCAACTTTCAAACGTTCTAGTATTTTGAAAAACAATAAAATAAATAACAAGTGCTGTTTATATACTTTTCCAATTTCGGGGGTGCGAGGAAGTGGTTTGGGGCAACCCGCTTTTTGCCCCGAAATGCACCCAGTGGCGCCACGTGGTCCCGACCGAAAACCATGGTTTAGTTTTCGGCCCGCTTTCGGGAATTATCCTCTGCACAACTTCTCCCTTCGAAATGATCCTCGACCATCGATCTGGAGCGCTCGTGATCTGCGACGTATCGGGTCCCATCAACTCCGCGCTTTCGCCAGATTTAGCCGCCTCCTGCTAGATTTAGTCCCTCCCTTTATTTATCAGACTTCCAACCAATTTAGCACTTCGCTAAGTCTTGAAATCTCGATTTCACACAAATTTTTTAATGGTGATAAAAAGATGCAAAAAAAATATCTGAAAATCACGTGCATAATTAGGACTAGCTAAAGTAGGAGAGTGAGAAAGAGGCTATTTGATGCTCTCGAAAGCTTGCTTCCCTTCCTCTCTCCAAACCATGCCATGCCCCTTCCTCAACATATTTGTGATGGGCTTTACGATCTCTGCAAAGTTGGGGGTAAATCTGTGCACGCAATTCGCTCACCCAAGAAAAGACTGAATACCCTTTATAGTACTAGGCAAAGGAACTTCTTGTATACCATTGACCCTTTCAGGATCGATTCACACTCCCTCTTTTGAAACAATGTGGCCCAACAGTTTGGCCTCAAACATACCCATGAAGGACTTCTTGGGATTGAGTGAAATGCCCAACTTTCGGCACCTGTCAAAAGTAGCACGCAAATGAGAGATATGATCAGACCTATTTTTAGAATACACAGTTATATCATCTTGATAAACAACTATGAATTTAAATAAAAAATCTTTAAATGCATGATCCATAGCTCGCTGGAATGTTGCACCAGCGTTTATTAGGCCAAAAGGAATCCTGATGTAAGAGTAAGTGCCCCAAGGAGTGACAAAAGCGGTTTTGTGGCGATCCTTCCTGGCCACTGCAGCCTGGTTGTAACCTGAAAATCCATCAAGCGTGGACAACATCTCTGAGCCTATGACTGTCTGCAGTAAATAGTCCATGCTGGGCAAAGGATAGTTGTCTTTTAAACATGCCCTATTCACGTTCCTGAAATCAATGCATACTCTAATTTCCCCGATCTTCTTCCTCACTGCTACAATGTTTGACACCCATTCAAAATACTTGATCTGCTTGATGATTTTTGCTTCATATAGCTTTTGTAGCTCCTTCTGAATGGTCGGGGCAACTTTGGGGTTTATCAATCTGAGTCTTTGTCTGAATGGTTTGGCATCTGCTCAGAGAGGGATCTCATGGTTAAGGACGTTCTAGTCAAAAGTTTTCAACTCGTCATACGACCAAGCGAATACATCCTTGTACTCGTGGACCAAACTGATGATCTCTTTTCGTTCTTTCTCTGTGCATGCTTTACCTATCTTGATGTAGCGAGGAGACTCCTCAGAACCCACGTTCATGTCATCAACCTGCGAGGAAACATCAACTGTATCAATTTTCTTTACTTTATTCAAAAACCTATCTGATCTATCAAACATATTTTCAAGAGGAACTAAACCAACAGGTATATGATTAGATCTCAACTGAATCAATGGAGATCTGAGGATGATGTTAGGCAGAAAATTGTGGTGAAAATGAGCCAAATTGGCTCAATTCTAGGCATTTATAACCTACATAGTAGTTTTTTGGGTGGGTCAATGAGTCAAACTTGTTGACTTGCAAGTACTTGTGAATCAAATGCGAGTTGGCAAGTCATATTCATTGGCGATTTGAGTTGGCTTGGAATGGGGGCACAACTATGTTTGACTTGGAATAGATGGCAAGTTTGACACCTTGGTAATCCGAAATGGCTCGAAAAGGGGGCCAGGCCATGTTTGACTTGCAACTCCGGGTCAAACCTGGTGAGCCTGATAACTATGGTTTCCATGGATGACGCAGTTTGAATGAGGGTGCTTAGGAAGGCCAATTCAACACAAGCATTCTCAATAGTTGGAAAGACAATGAATGAAATCTAAACAGCTTTTATGCAGCATTAAACAATGTCCTGAACTGAACATGCTTCTTTATATAGTCAAAATCCCCCAAAAGTTCACAAATCCCTTGTATGGGTAGTCCAAAATACCATGTCCTATCCAAAAGAACTGAAACATCAATTATCTACATCTTTGTAAAGTTTCAAGGCCAACTCCAATATGACCAACAGACACGGGTACAAGGATCATAATGCCTGCTACATGATCAAATTAACATTTGTCTGTGTACTTTGCAGTTTTATAATTATATTGTTATGTAAGAGAAAAAAAAAACTATGTGAGTGCCTATAACCTTTCCTTTCAGCTGTGATCCTCCATATATTCTGTTAGATTTGACAAGTATATGTGATTGATGCCTGGATAACATGTCAAATTGGTACGAAGTTCCCAGGTATCTTAATCCAGGGTGAATGTTCCTAAATATTGCCTGGATGGTAGCAGGGTGGAGCTTTGTAAATAGTGGCCCATGTCTCATAGCACAGGGCTTCTATGACAAATGCACATCTAATGGGAACTTAGAAGCAAGAGGACTGCAGTGAGAGGGCATCAACTGTACCTTCTCTTTCCTTTGTTGCAATGAAATTCACGATGTTCGACATTCTTGATCTAAATTTCTATTGCACTGGTAGCTTTTTGTCAGTTTGGACATAAATATGCTTTTTTCCTTTTGTTATAACTTATTCTTAAGATCCAAAATTTCCTTTTTATTCCAAGGGGTCTGTATTGTATATACTTGTGCTTAGGGGTCTGTATTGTATTTACTTGTGCCTGGCATATATGTATGAATATGATTCTGTGCTTTGGTAGCCTGGAGACAATGCCATTGATTTTTTAACTTGCCTTGATTGCTTTGTAATGTACACATTCCCTCTTGTAGACATTTAAATAAGATATAATTAACCCTCTTATCAGGCAGTAAACTATTACCAAATTTGTACTTATTCTTGTAGGTATGGAAAAGCTACCATTTAAGCCAGAAGGTTATAACTTTTGGACTTGGCGCAATCACAAAATACACTATGTGGTCCAAGGGGAAGGCCGTCCTATTGTTCTGATTCATGGATTTGGTGCCTCAGCTTTTCATTGGAGGTCTGTTGAAAGACCTAGAAGAAATGAAATTATGCACGTTAATGTTTTATTTATCAAAGATCTAGGTCATCAGTATTCCTTGAAACTTGAAAGTTGCAAGCATGACTGCTTATTAGAGGGCCATTGAAAGGGCTGAAACATGAAATTATAAGCAATTTATTTTTTCATATTCTTTCAATGATTGTTGCATTTAATATATTCATTTGATGATGATGTTTCCTGTCCCCAGAGACCAATAAGGTCTATTGGACAATGAAAGGGAATTGGACTAAATACTCTTCAGCATGCCATTTGATTATCTTCAGATGAGAAGTTTACCATCCAAATCATTACTTTTGGTTTGATTGGATTAGATGGCTCCAAGAATCTGATAATATTTCTTAATTAGTTTTGCTCAATATTCCCATGTTGGTTTAAAGTTGAGGTACTTAGTACTAAGTAGTAGAAATGGCTTGAATAAACAAATCAATAAATAGCACTTGTAGAAATTAGTTACAGAGAAAAGAACATAATGCAAAAGAAGTTGAAATTAGTGGTGCTCTTGTAAATCATTTTATATGTGATGAAGCAGATGATTTGTTTATACTTGAAAGTTGAAACAAATTTCTTGCTTATATTTTAATTTTTTATAACTATCTTTCTTCGTATTGTATTAGAGACACATTTCTTGCTTGAAGTTTTTGATTCCCATCATTGCTCCTTTTGTGGAACTCTTAATGCGGTAAATCTAAACTTTCAAGTCTTTTGACATACGAATTCTTGGATGGTTAGATGATTTTACAAAAGTGCCATGAACACTTTGTGCAACCAAATGGACATTATTTTACGAAGCTAGTCTATGCTTGGTGGAACTTTTTGAATACTTGAGAATATCTGCAATTTTTATGTGGTAAATTTTCAAATATTTGATTAAATATTTTACCGCTTGACAAATTTATATTATTATTGTAATAACAGGTACAACATTCCAAAGTTGGCAAAAGAGTTCAAGGTTTATGCAATAGACCTGTTGGGTTTTGGATGGAGCGAGAAAGCAATTATTGACTACAATGCTAATGTGTGGAGGGATCAGGTGGCTGACTTCTTAAATGAAATAGTCAAAGATCCAGCAATATTAGTCGGAAATAGGTATGCTATAAACGATTATTGAGGTTACAAGCAATTCATGTGGATTGAATGAAGGCAGAAGTCTAATAAATATTCATTGTATACTCTCTTTAACCATGACTAATGACAGGATATATATTTATTTTGTTCCATGTAGTTTTTGGAATAATTAATGTTTATGATAAGTATGTTACTGTTAAAGCAATGTCATCATTTTCCATTATCTCTATGCTTTTTTATGATTGGTAATGGTAGGCGTGAAATTGGTTCTTAGAATTACAGGTCAAACATAAGCTTAGGAAAACCGCTTTATCAGACTGCATATGTACTAGTAGCTCATCTCAATCCTAATTGATTTGTTATTTGAACGAGCGAGGGATTGAAAAAAGAATGGTACATATAAATCCTTAAAGTGTGTAATATAAACAGACATTCTACCGTGCTAGGTTTGTTCTTAGCTGTATTACAATAATGTTAAGGGAAGGAAGAGTTTTTCTTCTCCCAAATAACTCAAGTTTTAGACGATGTAGACATCCCAGTGTAGGTAGTTGAATATCATTGTTCAGTGTGTTAATTCAAAGAACGGATCTAATGTGCATATGGGACTGAATACTTGCCTCTGTAACTGCTTTGGTTATTGCTATTCCATATATATTGAATGCCTAACAAACAAACCAATGCACCAAGGAGCCAGAGAACAAAATTTTCCTTTCTTGCAAACTAAATGTATGTATAGTGTATGTTAAAATGATTATTTGATTTGTAGAGGATTTTATGGGATGGAGAAAAGGATAAAAGGACCACATGAAAGGTCACGAAGCAAAGTAAAGCACCTGAATTCGTGACATACCAGATTCCTAATGTACTAAAATGATGGGTTGGAAATCTGCTAGGATGACCAATAAGTGATGATTCTGATGACAACCTTATGTGTTTATACAGCTGATGTCAAACGTTGGGCAAATGTCTCTAGGGATGGTGAATGACATTAACTAGTCCAGTGATTATTTATGAATCTGAACTAGGTTGCTATGCTTATAAATGATCTAAGAAGAATAAAGACCATGGTATTGCTTAAACAGACGCCTTTTCTAAGGTAGTCAGCAGTTTAACTTGAGCTTTTAGCAGTCATAGAGATGTTTCTAACTCAATGCTTATCTAGTTGCACAAAATGCAGAATTAATTGCTAATCTGCATAATTAATCTCATGTTAGAGAAGATTCAAGGTCATGGCCTTGCTTGGAATAGGTGCCTGTGAGTAAAAGTCCTTATTACTGGACAAGATGGTAAAAAAAAACTCTTCAGAGAACTAAATTGGGAATCATAGTCAATGGGGGCCTGGTTGGTTGGTAAAGTGGGGGTGTTGTTATTCCTTCACCAAGGTTTAGATCACCCCAGAGACATGTTCACCTCTTGTGGCTGTCTTGCCTGCATAAGCAGGCCATTTCAAGTGGTTGGGTCTAGGTGCAAGTCCTGGGTGAATTTGGTGATACTCCCTAGTCGCAGCATCTTAGTCTAAGGGTAGATTTTGTGAGTTGTGAGACATATCTGCTTCATTGTAATATCCCATGTTGCAAGGTGCTGCTTGCATGTGTTGACAGGAAGCACCTATAAAAAAAATTGGGAATCGGGAAGAATATCACAACATATAGAAAGAATTGATAGCTATGAAGTTGGAGAAGACCCACAACTGAAGCTATGGTTGGTCTGCAGATCCTTCTTGCGTCATCACGAATTTTTGTATATCTTAGTGGATAACTTTGATCCTGTATGTTTCCTATAGTCTTTAATTAGTAGACTACAGAAAACAGAGTTCAAATGCAGAATTTTGACTTTCAGGCTTCTCTTATCTTGAATGGAAATTTTCTTAACATGTAAGCCCTTTGCATTTGTTTAATTACCTTTTTCAATAAAATGGAAATAAATACTTTCTTAAAGCTTTCTGCTTACAAATATGCTGCTCTTCTTTGTAAACTTTGTAAAGTCTTTCTCCCAATTTCACTTATGACCATGAATCGGCTTAGAATGCAACCTGTCATTTCCAATGCCATTTTCAAATGCTTTGTTGGATATCTTGTTTTAGTTTCTTAAATGTAAGACATACATATTTGTTTACTGAGTTTTGGGCATGGTCTTTGGATCATTGTTCATCATTATTGGATGCAGCCTAGGAGGACTCACAGCATTGATAACAGCAGCAGACTGTCCAGAATTTGTTTCAGGAGTTGCAATTTTAAATAGTGCAGGACAGTTTCGCAATCCTGAAGAACAATCTAAGAATGCTGTGGAAGAGACGGCCATACAAAGGATTATAATAAACCCATTGAAGAATTTGGTTCAACGTGTCGTACTTACATTTGCATTTTGGCAAGCAAAACAGCCATCGCGTGTTCAGTCTGTGCTAAAAAGTGTACACTTTATAATCCAGATTCCATAACCTTCTTTTATATTTGATTACCATTTCATTTTGAAATAGTAGTATATTGATTGTCTCTTGAGTGAATTTGGTTTTGAAATGATCAAGATGAGACTCAAGAAGAGTTACCCTTGCTGTGCAGGTATATCCAAATTCAACCAATGTAGATGACTATCTCATTGAATCTATTATAAGACCAACAGGTGACCCAAATGCAGGAGAAGTTTACTACAGGTTTGAATCAGAATGCCTTTTGTGGTTCTGCAGTACTTGTAATATGTTATTGAGCATCTAAATGTCTCATTAAGCTAAAAAGAATTAGCATTTTAGTTCTTTATCTGTTTGTTGGTTTTCCACTTGTTAATGCCAGGCATTGGGTTTCCTTGGAAATTAATATTCTAGTGTTGATGTCCAATAAGACATGTACTTCATACGTATATTGTTCCTTTCTGAACTTTCCTCCCCTTAATCAAGATAAATTTTCTGGTGTTATTACAGTTCACTCTATATGTTTTTAAGCTCAGATATGCAGGTCCATGTTACATGAATCTGCACTAGTTTTTAACCTAGTATTTCTTCTTCTCTTTCATGATCTTATTTGTGTTTGGAATAGGATGAGGTTAAAGGAGTTTGAATTCACTGTTATTCTGGAGGTGGATTATAGATGGCTTGCCCCTCTTGTTCTCTAGAAACATCAATAATTGTCTTCCAGAGTTATCTGCAAAAACTTACAGTGGATTCAGTGGACTTTCTCTGTAAATGTTGATAATGTTTCTAATACTGGCCTAAAAGGCTTTCCAATATACATGGGATAACCTATGACCAATTACTGCACCATTCCTACCATGGTTGAGACCTGATCAAATAGGGCATTAATATTCTTCAAACATTTTTTCAAGGATCAACTTCCACACAGCTACCTAAAATAAGAATTAGAGTAATACTTGTTTTCTTGCGATCACTGGAAAACATACCTTCCAATCACTATTAAAATGTGAATAGGCATGGCATTGGAGTATGAGCTTACAATACTTGCAATGAACTCAGTTGAAACAGGCTATCCTTGCACTAGATATGATAACCCATATTTCTTTTGCCATCCTAGATTGTAATCATGCTCCCCTCTTTTGAGTCATGGCTACCTTTTCTGGATCCCTTGTTCTCGTGGTTAGCCACACTCATCACTCTGAATGATTTGATTTCATTGATGATCAACCCTGTTTACTCATGGGTTTTGGTCTTGAATACAGCGAGGAAGATTAGAAAAACAATGAAATAAAATGTTAAAAACTCTCTTTCAAGATTATATCCTATTATTTATTCTCATAGTATTCATGATGGTATTTATTTAACTTTATTGCAGGTTGATCACACAATTTATGTTCAGTCCGTCAAAAGTTACATTGAATGACATTTTAGAGAAACTTTCATGCCCACTTCTTCTGCTGTGGGGAGATTTGGATCCTTGGGTGGGTCCAAGCAAAGCTGAAAAGATCAAGGAGATCTATCCCAATTCTTCCCTCGTACATTTGCAAGCAGGGCATTGCCCTCATGATGAGGTTCCAGATCTTGTTAATGAAGCCTTGTTAAACTGGGCACTGCCTCTCAGTTCTCCAATTTCATCTCAGGCAATATAATGAACTTCATTTTTACTGTAAAATATAGTCCTCAATATTGTACCATGTATTTTCCAGTTAAAAAAAAAATCCTCGAGATTGTAAACAGAAAAAAAGATCTATCAAAAAATTCATTCAGTTGTATTACTAGTAAGAACCAGTTGGGCTGCTATCAGTATACATTGAGTTTCTCTTAATATATTATACCATGAATACACCATTTCTGTTTTCATACTAGTGATCAAGGACAAGAATATCTTACATATAAAAACTGTTTATTCTCTGTATCTAGAATTTTGACAAACAGATTGTGAGCTCACTTTAAAAGCTTGTAAATTTCACTCGTTTGCAGAAAAGCTAAAATTTGTCAGAATTCAACAGTCTGAAAATTTATCAACCAAATAAAAGATAGTTGTAGGTTAAGTCTTTGTGGATATATTTTTCAAGAATTTTTTCAGAAATCTTTAGCAATCTTTATTATTTCTTTTAACAATTCTGATTACCAATCCTTCCTTGGCAATGTATCATTTTAATTCATATTCTGAATACTTATTGCGATGGTTACAAACATATGTTACAGGAAGTGCATTCCTGAAATGGGAATGAGCTGGAAACATTCTCGGCCCAAAAAAGTTTTGGGAACATTTTGAGACGTGCATATCCCAGGTAGTTCCGAGCTGAAACAGTTGTTTCTCAGTGGTGTTGGCCCTGCTTTTTTCTTTTCCTCTTTTCAACTTGTGGGTTCCCTGGGACCTACAAAAACAAGAAAAACAAATAGGCAATAAAAAGCCCTAATGTACCCCAAGTGAATTGTAAAACAAGGACAGCAAAGAAAATTTGTGAAAGAGGAGTTTTTCTGAGCAACAACAGATTTGTTCATTCTTACAATTTTACTCCATTAATCTCGGCTTATCGCCCCTGTTGATGTCTCCATTGAAGAAACCTCAAAACCCCGGGAAATCTCAAGAAGCTGGGAAGTGGGTCAAAGAGAGGGATTTCCTCTTTTAATCACATCACTAAGTTGCGTAGCTTGCCTAGTGGAGGGTCCTGAGAATTCATGTGTGGCTTTCCTGTAAAGCGTATGAAGGTTCCTATATGCAAGTGAGAGCTCATATTTTACATGAACTTGTACATGGGATTTAGGGCTACAAAAGTACTGCAAAGCAGGAGGAGTTGATTGAATATGAGAGGGAGCAACACCAAGCTAATATTGCCAAGGAAAACAGGATTATGAAAAGAGGTGGAGGTGTTAGATTTTACCTCCGATAAGTGCTCTGCTGTCCTGGGCACACTTATGAACAGATCTGTTCTGTAGTACGCACTGGGAAGCAGTAGAGCGCACTTCTTCTTTTACAAAATCAGCAGTAGGGAGCATTAATAACAAGGGAGCAGTCATCAGTTTGCATGTGCATGTGTTAGACAGGTTGCATGTGAAGGTGCATGCAGTTTGCATGCATTAGTTAGGTAAGGCGCATGAAGCCTAGCTCAATTTAATAATGTGCATGCAACTTAGTAGTTAAGGTGCATATCTCTAGGAGGATGTTTGTTTGCTTTCCTCAGATCATCTTCAGTTTGTTGTACATGTGTCCAGATTCATTGTACCTACTCTTCTTCCTAGTCTATGAAGGAGAATGCAGGGGAAGAGGTTTAATTAATTATTAAGTTTTCAGTTCACCAGCAAGCAAGCAGTTCCGTATTTTCCTGCAGCAGATTTTCATTTTTAAAAGTAATGAAAAGCAGCGACAGGTTTTTACAGTGATTTATTGAGTTTTCATTATCTATTTTTTACAGTATGTGTTTATAGACTCTAGCATTAATTACAGAGTGCAGTTTTGAGTGGCCTTCAGTTTCCCATTGTTTAGTTTTCTGTAGGAATTGTTATAGTGCAGAATCAGTTCACCATGGTTTAAAAAATTTAGCATGGTATTAGAGTGCAGTTGATGAGATCTTTCAGATTCTGTGTATGGAGAGGAAAGCTGTCTGGAGTAGAGAGCTGTTGGAGGGTTTCAGTGGGTAGTATGTCCAAGCTTCAGTGATTGGGGTAGAATTATGCTAGTGATCGGCATGTGGACCTGAGAAGGGTTGTGGGGTGAGAAGCCCATGCTGATCCAGCAATTGCAGAGTATTGCTTGTTCAAAACAGTTGTAGCCAGTGTTTATAACATCGACATCGGCAAAAAATCGACGAGGGTCTGGAAAACATCTTCTCGGAAACATCGGCGAAAAAATCGGCAAACCACAACAAACATTAAAAAATACAAAATATATTCATTTCTTTCAAAATTTTAAACATATAAAGCAACAACAACATCAAATAAAGACATTGACACATAAATATGGAGAAAGCGCCGATATATATATATATATATATATATATGATGTAGTGGATGCCAAATAAAAAATGATACATCAAAGTTGATATTGAATCCTGAACCCTGATAGTTGTCCAATCAAGCACTCAAAAGTGGAGAACCATTACAAAATGACATCACATATATAAATGTATCTCATCATCATGACGTAGATGTACAATGACAAAAGAAACAAAACTAGCTGTTAGCTATTTGATATCAATGCCCTTACGGTCCATTGACTATCAATCATGTTAACCCTCACGGTTTCTGCCAGTCGACGATTTTTTTTGATCGTGGCGTGAAATTTTGGCAAAAAATCGCGATTTTTATGACACATTGCGATGTCAAGTTTTTTAAAAAAATCATGATTTTTTCAGGTCAAAAAATCGATGGCTCGAAAAAATTGCGACTTTTTGCCACAACAGCGAAAAATCGTCGATGTTATCCACACTGGTTGTAGCAATGGCAACTCCTAGTGTGCGGGAGAGTCACTTACTTTGTGCCATGGAAGTTGAGATTGCAAAACCTCTTGGAAATGATAGATTTATGGTACCTTGTGGAGACATGTTGATGATTACAACTGCGTGAGACATCCTCCAGGACATAGACTTGAGAGAGAGCCCATGAGTTGGGTGTGCCCATGAGATGGCTATGTGGTTACTATCAGAGACAAAATTGGATCGTTGTGCTGGCCTCCTCTGTGAAGAGAGTTGAAATGATACTCCAGATGATTCTCCTGTGCAACGCAGTGAGAAAGAAGATTTGTTGAGTTGGACGTGTCTGTGGTTGAGCACAGGTGAACGTGTGGGGAAGCCCATGAGTTGGGTGTATCGTTCTGAGACGAGATGGAATGATGTATTAGCCTCCTCTGTGCAGAGAGTTGAGATGATGTGATACTCTAGATGATTGTCATGTGTAACGAAGTGAGAAAGAAGATTTGTTGAGTTGGACGTGCCTGTGGCTGAGCACAGGTGAACGTGATCCTAGTGGCTGAGCACTAGTGAGTGTGGTTCTCCTATGAGACACAGTGAGATAGAGACGTGGACATCCCTGTAGTTGAACACAAATGGATGTGCCCCTAGTGGCTGAGCACTAGTGGGTGTATGAGATCCCTTGCTATATTGCACAAGAGTCAGACTTACCTGCAACCCTATTTGTGATGTAAAGGGTACAGGTCGACCCCACCATAAAGTGAAAGTTAATTAATGTAAAAGATAATTAATATGAAAATTATTAATTATATTTTAAGTTAATGAGGTCGGCCTTGTTGTGCCAATATACTATTGTTGATAGGTTCAGCCTAATATAAATAAAGGTAAATTCCCCATTGAGAAATCATATCACAAGTGTGAGTTTGGAAATTTCAGCAAACACTTGTTCTTGGGAAAAGTGCGCACCTCTTGGGCGCTAGTTTTCTAGGGTTGTGAGCACCCTCTTGTGTGCTAGGTGTTTATGGTGGTGGAGGTCTTTCTCTTGAAGAATATAACAAATGATTGGTTGGGTTTTTTTCCCTTGTTGAGAAGGGTTTCCCAGGATACTTCTTGTGTACTTATGCATGGTGTTTCTTCTTGTGATCTTGGTTGCTGCAACAAATTATTTATGGTTTAAGTAAAATGCTAAAAATGGAATGAACTTCATGCTTAAGCCTAGCTCATTGAAAAATCAACATGGTATCAGAGCATAGGTCTTGAAGAACCCATTGCTCAAACAAATTTCAGTCATCCTCTCTCTTTTGCAAAACCGTACGACCCTCCTATGGTTTCTAGAAATTCGTACGACCTACCTTTCTGAGGAGTTTCAACACTTGCCACTTGGACGTTGGGGCTAAAAAGTGTATGGGAGTGTACGGCCTCCTCCAACACACCTCCAACAAGCTTCAGATTGCATTTTCGAGCATTTTGACTTTTTGGCCCTAGAGTTTCTATGGTTTCGCTAATTTCTGCAAACATTTGAGAATTAGGGTTTCTGAAATTCATTAAAGGAGCTCTTTAGCTCACCAGTGTTTTCCTATCTTTCAAAGGCCAACCGTTGGCACTCATAAGCCCAACAAAACTTAAAAAGTGCTAGCCTAGCCTAGCCGTTAGGTTTTCTAGCCTAGTTGACAGGGGTTTGTGAAAAATCTAAAAATATGATGAACAAAACTATGATGGAAGATAAGCTTGATGGATCAAGCAACTTCAAGTTCCTGGACGACAAGATTTCAGAGGAAGACTTATTGTGGGTGATACAAAAAAGGTTTACCAGAGACAACTATCGATGAATGGAAGGAAGATGACGTCAAGACAAGGAAGCCAATCATCTACTCCAACTCTTACATTGAAAGGCCAACTTCAAAATAACAAGATGAAAAAAGGTGACACTGTGACTACCTTCTTCATGAAGATCTTAGAGGACAGAGATCAACCAGGTGCCATTAGAGAAATCATATCAACACCTTCAGGTATGCACTTGTATATATTATTTGTATCATTGTCATGAGCGAAATTGCAGGAGGAAGGAACCTTTGTTGAAGTCATGGATCCAGAGGGATCTCAGTGCATTCAGAGGAACAACACACTGGAAGTGAAGACTCCAGGTTTGATTGTTTTAATTATCATGCCTCTAAACTATATTTCTAAAGTTTGCTACATTATAAGTAGGTGTTGTAGCTGTGATAACAATCCTCAAATTGTTTTGATTCTAGAGATGTACTCATTATTCTCCTTTAGGAGACATTCTTTTTTTTTTCCTTTCGTTTGTTTTCTTGTTCCAAACAGGTTAACAACAATGGAAGATGGTTATACTTCAGACTTCAGAGGGAGTCAAAACTATTTGAGGAGGAGGAAGAACATAACCATCATTGAAGCAACCAATGCAATAATGCATGATCAAAATCTTTCTATGATTCTATGGGTAGAAGCATGCATGACACAGTATATGTTCAGAACATGAGTCTTCACCAGATTTTGAAGAAACATAACTTCCGAAGAAGCCTTCACCGGAGTGAAGCTCGAGATTGAACACTTCAGGATATTTGGGTTCCCAAGTATTTTCATGTACCCAAAGAGAAGAGGTCCAAGCTAGATCCTTCACGGAGAAAGGATACATTTAGGAGATAACAAGTGAATCTTCAAAGACATGTCAGGTCTACATCCCTGGTCAGAGACAGATTGAGACAAGCAGAGATGTTTCCCTTGAAGAAGATATAGCTTGTCAAGGATCCAGAGAATCTCAGATGGAGATTGATAGTGAGATAATACCTTCTCCCCCTTCAACAGTTCAGAGGGAGACAAACATTATTCCAACCGATCCAGTTGCTCCAGTTGATATGCCCAGAGATATTGCAGTATAAAAGGCCTGCCTAGGCTCAACAAACTCTACAAGAGGAAGAGGAACACACAAGCCCCTCAAGGCACATCCCGAGAGAGAAAAAGAGATTTTTGAGCTACCCCTCAGTCATGAGCCACTTCATTGATTATGAGCCTTCTTGTCATGGAGAAGCGACATGAGAACATGTATGGCAAGATGCCATGACATAATAATACCAATATATCTTAAAGAATGATGTATGAGATATTGTTCAGAGACCAGAAGGGAAGTCTGTGTTGACTTCCAAGTGGATCCATAAGATCAAACATGCAGTTGATGGAAGTGTCGAGAAATACAAAGTGAGATTTGTAGCCAGAGGATTCCCATGAACATAGAGAGTTGTCTATGATGAGACACTTGATCCAGTGAGTCTGATACACTTCCATCCATACTACCATCCATGAGTTAGAAACTACATCAGGTGGATCGATTCTTGATGAGCTTGGGTTTCAACAAGAGTGTTGTTGATCCAAACCTATATTATTACATTGTTGGTAAAGAGAGCCTGATTTTGGTGACTTATTTAGAAATCCTTGTTGGATACAAGTAAGCTTTCACTTCTGATTTTGAGATGAAGGATCTGGGTATGATACACTACTTCTTGAGACAAGAAGTATGACAGAGGACAAATGAGACTTTTCCCGAGTCAAGGAAAATATACAATGGGGATATTAAAGAAGTTCGGTGTAACATAATGTTAATCCATACAATGATGGTGATGGATTTGAAGAAAATGAATGATGGCGATTCATACGAGATTGATCCATAGCTGATTGGATCACTAATTTATCTGGTTAACACCAGACCTGATTCATGCTATGCAGTGAATGTACTTAGTCAATTCATGAGTCAACCGAGACAAACTCAAGAGATATCAGTAAAACATGTATTGAGATATATACGAGGCATAGTTGGATATGGCTTGAGATATGCCTCCAGTGTGGACTTGAGTTTGCAGGGATATGTTGATACAGATTGGGCAGAGAGTACAGTGGACCAGAAGAGCACATCCGGTTGTTGTTTTCCTTGGGGTTTTCCATGGTTTCCTGGTGTAGCAGGAAACAAAGCTTTGTGGCCTTGAAGACCACAGAAGCAAAGCATATAGCATTGAGTGTGGCAGTTCACGAAGCAGTGTGGCTTCGCAAGCCTCTGACAGATTTATTTGATCATGAGATGGATTCTATTATTATAACCAGAGCTGTGTGAAGCTCTTTGAGAACCCTGTGTTCGAAACACGTTAAGATAAAATATCATTATATCAGATACATGGTGCATAGGAAAGCAATACACGTGCAATACCTTCCTACACATGAGCAGATTGCAGATATCTCCATCAAACCGCTTGCCAAAACGAAGTTTGAGTACTTTTGTGAGATACCTGGCCTGGTGAAGATTACCTCCCTAGCTGAGAGGGAGTGTTGATGATTACAACCAAGACGAAGTTCGAGTACTTCTATGAGAGGCTTGGCCTGGTGGAGAATGCCTCCCTAGTTGAGAGGGAGTGTTGATGATTACAGCTGTGTGAGACATCTTCCATGACACAAACTTGAGAGAGAGCCCATGAGTTGGGTGTGCCCATGAGATGGGTGTGTGGTTCCTATCTGAGATAGAACTGGAACGTTGTGTTGACCTCCTCTATGCAAAGAGTTGAGATGATACTCCAGATGATTCTTCTGTGTAACGCAGTGAGAAAGAAGATCTGTTGAGTTGGACGTGCCTATGGTTGAGCACAAGTGAACGTGTGGGGAAGCCCATGAGTTGGGTGTATTGTTCTAAGACAAGAGAAGAAACAATGTATTAGCCTCCTCTGTGTAGAGAGTTGAGATGATGTGTTACTCCAGATGATTCTCCTGTGTAATGTAGTGAGAAATAAGATCTGCTGAGTTGGACGTGCCTGTGGCTGTGTTAAATTAAATATTAGTTTATAATGGTCAATTAAAAATTAGACTTAGGCATTAATAAAGTCAAAGTGACTTTAGGTTAATTTATTTGCTTTTAGGTTATATTTTTACTTTATCCCACATTCATAAAGTGGTTTGACTCTACT
>ML800310.1:39730-52795 GCA_009831015.1 Picea engelmannii
AGCACTAGTGGGTGTATGAGATCCCTTTCTATATTGTACAAGGGTCAGACTTACCTGTAACCCTATTTGTGATGTAAAGGGTACAAGTCGGCCCCACAATAAAGTGAAAGTTAATTAATGTAAAAGATAATTAATATGGAAATTATTAATTATATTTTAAGTTATTGAGGTCGGCCCTATTGTGCCAATAGACACTATCGTTGACATGTTCAGTCTAATATAAATAAAGGTAAATTCCCCATTGAGGAATCATATCACAAGTGTGAGTTTGGAAATTTCAGCAAACACTTGTTCTTGGGAAAAGTGCGCACCTCTCTTGGGCGCTCGTCTTCTAGGGTTGTGAGCACCCTCTTGTGTGCTAGGTCTTTATGGTGTTGGTCTTTCTCTTGAAGAATATAGAAAATGATTGGATGGGTTTTCTTCCCTTGTTGAGAAGGGTTTCCTAGGATACTTCTTGTGTACTTGTGTATGGTGTTTCTTCATATGATCTTGGTTGTTGCAACAAATTGTTTATGGTTTAAGTAAAATGTTAAAAAATGAATGAACTTCATGCTTAAGCCTAGCTCATTGAAAAATCAACAAGACAATGGTTGTACTGTTTATAGATTCTATAGATAAGGTAGAACTCAACAAGAAGGCAATGGAAACGAAGCAAATCATGTTGGATTCGGTGAAGGATCATCTGATCCCTTGTATTGTTGGAAAGAAGACCGCCAAAGATGATGCCTTGGGAACCTTGTATGAGAGTGTGAATGTATCTAGGAAGATGCTCTTAAAGGACAAGCTCTACACTTCTTGCATGAGCAACATATTTAGAGTTACTAGCGATCTCATGATGATAGCATCTTTGAGAGATCAGATTCAAGTAGTTGGGGACACAATTGAGGATAATGAGCTAGTTTGGATTTCTTTGAATGGATTTATTCCATCGTGGCACAACTTTGTTTGGAGTATTTGTGGTTGAGAGAAGTTACTTGACTTTGAGTAGTTGTGGGATGCTTTCGTTGAGAGGAGATGAGACTACAACRTGTTACAACCAATTATGACAATGTTTYGAACCTAGCCCTCATCGGGAAGGTGAGGAAGGGAGGAAAGAAAGGATCTAGTAAGGGTTAGAAAAAGAAAGAAGACTCAGGGTCTTCCAAGTAATAGAAGGATTTGAGCCATATAAAATCGTTCAATTRMAACAATCATGGCCATTGTGCTTCTTAATGTCCYGAGAAGAAGAAAGGAAAGGGTGCAACAAAAACAATTTGCAGGAAGTATTGAAGCTTCAGGAGTGGACAAACTGACTTCTAGGCTKGATATGACCTTTGTGATGGTGTCATACCTTTCCATCAACATAGTTTCAAGTGTTGGGTGCTATGCTGACAATGGAGCCTTAAGACACATGGATATGAACAGATCAACCTTTTTACAGTGGAAGGAACATGATATTGATACGCAMRTGSARCTTGGTGATAATAGGAGGTACCTAGTGGTTGGGTTGGGGTCTATCTCATTTTGCATGCTAGCCAGAGAAGTTTTGGATCTAAATGAGGTACTATATGTTCCTCGTATGACTAMAAGTCTCCTTTCAATTTCTTCTTTAAGAGATTTGAAGTGTAAGGTTGAGTTTGATGATTAGGAAGTGATCATTAGAAATTGGAACCTTGACCTTGTTGAATCTTGGCCAGGGGAGTCAAGGAGGGTGGCCTTTGCAAACTGCTAATAGAACCAATGAAGCAAATAACTTTGTTGACCAATAATGACAACCAATGCGATCTTTGGCACACAAGATTTGGTCACTTGAACTATTATGGCTCCTTACCTCTTTTGAAGGACATGGGGGTTGGATTCCTTGACTTGAAGGTGGATAAAAGAGGAGTGTATAGGGGGTCTACACTCGACAAGCATGCCAAGGCTACTTTCCCAAGTAGTGAGCACAAATCAAGAGAGATTCTTGTTCTGATTCATTTAGATGTTTGTGGACCCATGTCATCAACTTCATTGACAGGTACTCTTTATTATGTTACTTTCGTTGATGATTCTTCCAAAAAGACTTGGATATATTTTAGGAAGATCAAGGATGAATTATTTAGCAGGTTCCAAGAGTTTAAAGCTCTCGTTGAGAACCAAACATGTAGGAAGATCAAGGTATTGAGATTAGATAATAGAGGCGAGTATAGCTCTAATGAATTTTATTCCTTTTGTAAAAAAAAAGGGATAAAGAGGGAGGTGATAGTTGATCCAGGTGGATATCAGTGGCCACCCACCTATTCCATTTGGCTCAATACAATTTTTTGACAATTTACTATTTTTAGTAGTTTTTTGGGTCAACTTCCGGGGCCATTTTAAGGGCCTACATGACATTTTTTCACGATCATGCACCTCAATGATCGCCAAAGGCATGATTGAGCCTGTGAAATGAAGCTCCTCTTCAATACCTTTCCAACAAGCTATCATGCACCCCAAACAAAGATCGTATTCCAAAGTTACGCCCCCAGGAAGTTGATACACCAAATTACTCAAAACGGGGTCCACAAACCTGTTGTATTTTCATCTTCCGAGGCTAGGGTTTTGGATTTTATTTATGTTAAAAAGGCCTTTGGAGCCTCATTGTAACGATCATCTTCTTGTGAATGAGCGTAGCCGTCACATCTCTTCTCAGAGATAAGCTGACACCATTCTAGCGAGTCATTCACTTTGTAATTCTACAGTTTTTGTACATTCTCTCATTAATAAAAAATGTGCATTACTGTATCTTTGTGTTTATTGCAATATTTCTGTGTATGTCACAATATCTCTGTATATTTCACTGTTATATCTTTGCCTTCATTTCGTTCTAAAAAATAATCTAGATTAGTGGTATCAAAGCAGAATGCTTATTGTCGTTTCTTAATGCATGTCCCCAACGAAGTCAGGGTATAGAGAGTTGGGTCTCGAGCTAGTTTCCCTTGAGGAAAACCACTCCCGTCAGCCCAAGTAGTTACCCATGGCGGAAGAAAAGAGAGATGTGGGAGCAGAAGATCCCGTCAGGCTGTTGCTCACGGAAGCCCTTACGCAACAGAGGAACGAGATGTTGGAGAATTTTTCCCAAATCCTTCAACGATTGTCGACAATAACAAGCGTGTCTTTGTCAAACAATCGCTTTGGAGAAACTATCCCATTCAAGGTACACATTAATTTTGATATTCCCCTATTTGAAGGTCAAATCGATGTAGATGCTTTGGAAAAAAGGTTAAATTTGCTAGAAGGTTATTTCTTTGTTCACAATTTTTTCGATAGAGAAAAGATCACCTTTGTGCTCCTTAAGGCTCTCCCCCATGTCAAACATTGGTGGGAAACTTACTAGGAGAAAAGTTCCATAGAGGAGTCTGAAATATTTGGGGCCGAGCCCACTTGGGATTTTTTTATGGATGCTATCATGGAGCAATATTACCCAGTGGGAAATTATGATGACCAGTACATGAGATGGACCACGCTGCATCAAAAGTGGGACCAATTACTGTCGGAGTTCACAAATACCTTCCATACCTTGCACACCAAGCTGAGTATCAAAGACTCTAAGCGACATCTGGTTTTGAAATACCGTGGGGCTCTACACAAGTACATCCAAATCGAAATGGAGTTTCTGGACATCTCATCACTGGGAGCTGCTTATAGATATGTTGTCAAAATCGAGTAGAAATTTAAGTAGCAGAACAAGCGAGAATTTGGGTCTGCAAATCCACAACAACCAAAGTATGGTAAAGGCAGCCCTAACTCACATAGCAGTCAACCTCAAGAAAACCAGTCCAAGCCACAGGAAAAAAAGGGTAACGAGAAGACGAATAAGGACACTGGGAAGTGGTGCGACTTCCACAAAAGCCCTTGGCACAACACCGATGAATGTCGCTCAAAACAACCATTGGTGGCCGAGCTCAAAGAAACAGAGCCGCGCCCTGACTCGGACTCCGATTCAAACATTAATAAAATGAGACATATAATTGATGCAAAATCCACTGCCACTGTCGTGACCACAATAATCCAACCAGAAGAACCAGATGATCCTGAGGGGGAGCGCCTTTTCCATTCATAGATGTGGGTGAAGGGGACCCCGCTGCATTTTATTATTGATAGCTAAAGCCAGAAGAACCTCATCTCAACAGAGGTCGTCAAGCAGTTGGATTTTCCGACAACACCAAACCCACATCCATACAACATTAGATGGCTTCGCTGGGGACGAGATTTTTGTGTCAACCAATAGTTTCGCCTATTATACGACATCAAGCCCTTCAAGGATGAGGTACTGTGTGATGTTTCCCCATTGGAATTTTGTGATGTTATGTTAGGCCATCCATATATGTGGAGGCGTCACATTGTTTATGAGTCTCGACACCGTAGCGTCATTGTTACTCTGGGGAGTCATCCCTATAGGATACCAGAGTTAGTTTCGACTAATGTACCGACAAAAGTTAAAACAATGCCGCAAAGTAATCTCTCATACTGCAAAGTTCATCCTCTTCACAATCTGTTCAAAATGTGAACATAAGGACACTGCAACCACTGCAACCTTAGTCCAAGCACCTTCTATCCAACATAAGCAAGTCGACAAGATTGCAACGAAGCACAAAGATTCATTTTGCACATAGTCATCTCATGTAGCCAGACTGGTTAAAAAGGTCCAACCATTCCAACATCAGGTTCTTGACAACCTTCCACAAGCCAAGCAACACAATTTCTCCAGCAAGGCAAGCGACTCACCAAGGTTCAAATTCAACAAATGCTTTCCCCTCTCCCTCGGGAACGCAATGCAATGGAGACCATTGCTTCCTAAGGAGGGAGGATTGATCGTAGTTTTTCGGGTCCTAAACTTCCGGGGCCATTTTAAGTGCCTAAACGATGTTTTTTCGCGATCGGGCACCTCAATAAATACCAAAGTCATTATTGAGCCTGTGAAATGAAGCTCCTCGTCAATACCTTTCCAACGAGTTGTCGTGCGCAAAAAACGAAGATCGTATGTCAAAGTTACACCCCCAAGAAGTTGATACACCAAACCACCCAAAACAGGGTCCACAAACTTGTTGGATTTTTATCTTCTGGGGTTAGGGTTTTGGATTTTCTTTATGTTAAAAAGGCCTTTGGAGCCTCATTGTAACAATCATCTGCTCTCAAATGAGCGTAACCGTCACAAATCTTCTCAGATATAAGCTCCCACCATTGTAGTGAGTCATTCACTCTGTAATGCTACAGTTTCTGTACATTCTTTCATTAATAAAAATTGTGGATACTGTATCTCTGTGTTTATTGCAATATTTATGTGTATCTCACAATATCTCTGTATATTTCATTGTTATATCTCTTCCTTCATTTCATTCTAAAAAATAATATGGATCAATAGTACCTTACAAATCCACAGTATAATGGGGTTGTTGATAGAAAGAATAGGTCCATGGTAGAGATTGTAAAATTTATGGTTCATGACTTAGATTTTCCCATGTTCATTTGGGAAGAAGCATGTTGCACCACAATCTACATACTAAATAGATGTCTTCATAGGGCGATGAAGGAAAAGATTCCAGAGGAAGCCTTCATAGGTTAGAATCCATATGTCTTTCATTTCAAGGTGTTTGGGAGTCCGATTAACATTCATGTTCCATATGAGAAGAGGATATAGC
The DNA here is from genome assembly GCA_009831015.1 of Picea engelmannii. Lineage (NCBI taxonomy): Eukaryota > Viridiplantae > Streptophyta > Pinopsida > Pinales > Pinaceae > Picea > Picea engelmannii. Next base: position 45,370 of record ML800310.1, read on the forward strand.
TTGAACCCTCCAATTTGAAGGGTATGCTAGTTGGCTATAACGAGTTCTCTATCTACTTTCCTTTTCCAAGGAAGATAGTATTAAACCAGGATGTGAACGTAGATGATGATGGTCTTCCAGGTCATAGAAGACCCCGATATTGATTTAGGAGGATACAACACTTGCTGCTCCAATTGTTGATGTACAATTTTCGAGGAGTCTAGGTTTAGTTTAGACAGGTTCAAGTATATGTACAAAGACAACTTTACAACCTAGTACAACCAAGAGGTAGAGGTGGCTTACAGAAAACTTGTAGTGGTAGTAGAGAAAATTGACGCTCCAATGACTTATTTTTGGGTAAGCCATCCTCCTAAGAAATTCCCTCGTTATGTTGCAGTGACGTCTTCCATCATTGATGCAGAGCCTCCTAGTTATGAGGAGGAAATAGGGGAGTAGGTATGGTAGTACTCCATGGTAGAGGAGTACAAATCCATCATGAAGAAAGATTGTGCCAATATCATAGGGGAAATTAGTGGTTGATTCTAGGTGGTTGTACAAGGTGAAGCATGCAACTAATGGAAACATTGAGAAGTACAAGGCTTGGTTAGCTAGAGGATTCTCCTAGAAAGAGGGAGTTAACTATGAGGACACTTTTGATCTAGTTGCAAGTATATTTCTATCAAAACCATTATGTCTTTGGCATCTATTTTTGGTTGGTAGTTATATAAGATGGATGTTAAGACAATCTTCCTTAATGGCTTGATTGAGGAAGAAGTTTACATAAATGCCTGATCAATGGGTGACACATGTCATGTTCTAATGGGCATATAAGATCTATAAAAAACATAAATCCAGGCGACACGTGGCATGTCGAACACGGGTCCATGTTACCCTATGTGATGTCAGCGTGCCACGTCACTACAGACTGACAACCTCCGGGAGTCTCTAGCTTCTCCTACCTACAAAATCTCTCTGAGCTCCGGAGTCCGAACTCCCGCCAGTAGCCTCCCAATACCCCTGTTATTCCACGGTCGAGATAGGACCATGTAGATCCATAGATCTACGACCTCCATTGCTTCACAACTTCGACATTCGGGGGTTTGATCGTTTGGTTTCCTTTTTACTCTCGGAGTGGTCAACATCAGGTTGACCACGGTCTAGATCCAATGGTCAGGAGGAATCCCGAAGCATCCTCGGATCGATGGTTCTTGTCTCTTCGCGACTTCGGTGTTCGGGGGTTCTACCCGTTTAACACTCCCTTTCTCACGGAGGGGTCAACGCCGAACTGACCACAATGTAGATCCAACGGTCATGGGAGATTCTGAATCGTCCCCGGATCTATGGTTCTCGTCACTTCACGAGTTCGACGTTTGGGGTTTCCACCCGCTTAACACTCCCTTTCTCCCGGAGTGGTCAATGTCAGACTGACCACAACGTAGATCCAACAGTCATGGGAGATCCCGAAGCATCCCCAGATCTACGATTCTCGTCAGTTCGCGAGTTCGACGTTCAGGGGTTCCACCTGCTTAACACTCACTTTCTCCCGGAGTGGTCAACGTCAGACTCACCGCGACGTAGATCCAATGTCCAGGGAGACTACGAGTATCCTCAGATCTACAACTCGTGTTACTTCGTCACTGGTAAGTGGGTCATGCTTTAACGGTGGGGTAGATCCCTCGGTCACAATTAAGGAAACTGCCAGATGTCGATCGACCTCACTGGTAACAGTACCAACAGGTTTCCTTCGATTGGTTTTGAAGGTTGTAAAGTCATAACGTCACAGAGTTCTAAAGCCAAAAATAGCTTAGCTCCTTTCGGACCTAGCGAAGGGTTCCAAGGTCTTGGTCATATGGGTTCTCTGACAAGCCTCGGGGCTGCATGCTCAACTCTTAGTCGTGATATGGTTAGGGTCATGGACATGAGCCCTTGGTCACATAGATGAATGGTTTGAAGGAGGTGCCCCCCCTCCACAGAGATTGAATTTAGTAATCCTACGAAGGTAAATTCGAGGGGTCGACATGACTGAGGTATTCCAACGAAGTCTACCCTGACTCTTATCTTACAGAATCAATCCTTGGGAAAATTCCCTCAAGGATTTTCCAACGAGTATAGAAATCGTGAGCTTATTCCTAAACTTATTTGGAGACCCACATCTAAAAGGTCTCTTGCTACTAAGTAGAGGAAAATGGAAACCATTAAAATGCAGTGATTTACATAATAACGATAAGCATTTTTAACATTAATCAAACAAGGCAAAATTTAGTCATAGATACAGGCATCCAACCATCATTTCAATCCTAGTACATAGAGTATAAGAATACTTATGAAGAAACCAGATAGAGAAGCAACTGCTGAGAGGGGTGCCCATTTCCACCCAACCGTAGGTACAACCACTCCTGGACGGATTTACCGCTGGCCACCCCCTAGCTAGATCATGATGTTTATAGAAAGGCAATTCCTTCTTGTTCAATGATAGTTAGGGACGGAGGCCACTCTCCTCGTCCCACAGAAACTTGGAAAAACAGTTTTCTCTCCACCAAGCAAGGGGACCTGCAACGAGTACTTCCTCAGTCACTCATCTTCTCTGCAACCATGTTTATCATTTTGTACTAAAAACACTGCCAATAACTTCTTGCACCCAGAGCAAGCTTGTTGTTCAGTTCTCCTCAGAACCAAAGAGTTGTATGCACTCTTCTCTCTTTGGAAGAATGGTCTCTCGACTCACCTTCTTCGCAGTCCCATCTACCCACGAATTCCCTCCTTTTCTTTCCTTTCTCAGCATGATTGCGTGGGTCTGAATCCCCAGTTCGTGTTCAGGTCAAGAATTCTTTCAGATGGGTACTCTTCCTATCTCCTCATTAACTCTTAAGGAGGACTTCCCAACTTCCAACCTGACTCGTAACTTATTTCTAGGTCAGAGCACCGTTCTAGGTCTAAGTAATTTAAATCAAGTAAGGTATTGGTCTGGTGGGGGTCATCTCAACCATTGCTGGTTCCCCTCACCACCTCTCTCATAACATCATGATATACCTTGGAAAAACCCCTTCAGTAGTTATGCAACACTATCCATTTTATTTAATAATAGAAATGCATACATTACCTTTTATAACAAAAAGGTTCATCAATTCCAACATCCACACATATTCAGTCTGCCCATAGTATTTTGGCAAGTTATAGTTATATTTACAAGTTACAGTTATAGTTATATTGACAAGGGTAAATGTGGACTTCCAAAGGGTCCACACTTACACGTGGTGGCACAATAAATGCAGATGTAGGGACAGGTAGGTCCGAGCCTTCGACCGATTTACCCCAGCTTCCAACATTCCATGTTCCTCGAAGTCCCGAACTCTCGATGTCCCAGGTACTTCCACCATTTTTTAGGTTAAGTGAGCGTGCGCTTGGGGAATGACATGTGACAAAAGGGCAGAGATGACATGTGGTCCCATCAATGGGTGACACGTGTCATGTTCTAATGGACATATAATATCTGTAAAAAGCATGAATCCAGGCGATACATGGCATGCCGAACATGGGTCCACGTCACCCTAGGTGACGTCAGCATGCCACGTCACTCTAGACTGATAGCCTCCAGGAGTCTCTAGCTTCTCCTACCTGCAAAATTTATCGGAGCTCCGGAGTCTGAACTCTCGCCAGCAGCTTCCCAATACCCCTCTTATCCCACGGTTGAGATAGGTCCACGTAGATCCATAGATCTACGACCTCCGTTGTTTCGTAACTTCAACATTCGGGGGAATTTGGGATGGTACGAATGAGACAGAGCCACATGGGCGCCACATGGCCCTTGATCAATAACGCCGAAAGAGATTTGGGAGGGAGTAACTCCCAATCTAGAGTTCGGATTTGAGTGTGGTAATAGTTGTTAGAAATCTCTTGATGAACAGATGAGGATGGAGATCTTGGGAAGAGGATTCGAGATGATTAAGGAAAGTTAAATTTTGATGCCCCATCCCTAGAAAGGGTACTTAGGGGTCGGGTGTGTTACAAGATTGAGGAACACAAGGCACCTGAAAAATTAGGTTACCCTGTAGCAAGTCCCCTTGCTGCAAGTGAACCCTTAACCGACTCATAGGAAACATGTCAGCCTAGGGATACAAAAGAAGTAGTTGTCCAGGCTACAGATTTTATGGTGATTGACAAAGACACTCAGATAGAGGAAAAGACAGAACAAAGCAGAGGAACTCCAGCAGAAGATCATATCATTGAAGAGAAGGATGTAGTAGAGGATGCAATCTGTGCTATAAGTGACCCACAGGGTCACCCTGACTTCTCTAACACCAAGTGATCATAGTTGCATGATAACATGCAACAATTTTGGGTTGGGGGAAATGACGGGTGCCCAAGATGACATACTTTCAACACCCATCTATACCTTTTTGTTTAACATATTCCGTCTATCACTTTCATTTTTGATACTTCCATTATCCAGTTCACCTCATTTGTCACCAAAGGTATGAATCCTACCCCAAACACCATTATTACATTATTTTTGCATAATTCTTAGGAAGGAACTCATTACTATCAGTCACTAACATTGTTGCACATGAATCTAGTAGTTGCAACACTCAAAGTAGATGCAACACCTCTCTGTTGCAGCTCCAAGATGATACAGTTTCAGGTGCAAAGTAAGTTGCTGCAATTTCGGGTGCAAAACCCAACTATTGCAACTCAAGGTGCATCCACGATTGCTGTAATTCTGGACAAAATGGTTACAACTGCAAGCACAATTTTTCATGTTGCAACTCCAGAAATAACTCACCATCCTAGTGGTCAACATTGTAGCTTGCAATTGGGAACAATCTCCATGAGAGAAAGCGATATAAGAAAAATAGGTGACTATGAAAGTTAGTTACCTATCCAGTCAACATATGTCTATAATTGAAAGAGTCATTGTAACCATATGAACAAACAGATTCTCACAGTTTTCCATCCGTTGTTTGTATAATTTTAGAATAGTAGTCGTATTGTGTAAAATCCTCGACTCCCTAAGAGTTGGGGGGAAGGAAGTTATTCAGGAAATCACATTTTTCTGTTGTATATTTCAACTTACGATAATATAAATTATGTTCCATATTTCTACTTGTGTGTTGATGTATTGATTGATCGTGTGATTATAGTTCCTTAATCCAGTACCTTGCCTAAGGGGGTAGGGCCCCCTCCTTAGTTAGGTACTACCTGTAATGATAGTGTTAGAATTATAATTTTACTTCTGTTCAATTATTCTATTGCGTAGCTACTTTCAATTGTTGTAATTCGAGGTCCATAACTTTATTGACATGCTTTGTATGTTTTCTAGTTTGTTGTTTCTCTAGAACCATAGTGTAGTTATCGTATTTCTAAATTATCTTTCAGTCTGTTGTCATTCCCAATATACAGAATGGTGTTATGATTTGTGAGTGGTTTGGTATTCCAAGTTCAACATTTTGCAACAATCGTTATGCGTTTTTCATTTCTACAATTCGTGTCTCTTCAAGTTTTGGTTATAACATAATTTAGTTGCTATGATTCGCGCTGCTGTAACTAAATCATATTTCTTTTTGTGTTGTAGCCCTATTTCTACAACTCACATTGCTGCAACTTTGCTTGTAGTTGCACTTAGCGTGTTTAGTCTTTACAATTTTGGATTGATGTCATTGGATTAATATTGAAGTAACAAACACTTGATTTTTGTGACAACACAAGAACTTCATTATACTGGAGCAAGTCACCAATAAACCATAAGCATAAGTTTCATTTCTGCAAGTTTTCTTTTAATTCCTACAAGCGTGATCTCAATTTCCGAAAGAGTGATTTCAATTCTTGCAAGGGTGATCTTAATTTCCCGCAAGTGTGATTTCAATTCTCGCAAGTGTGATTTAATTTCTCCAAAGCAACTTGGGCCTTAGCATAGGTTGGTGACTTAGTTAAGCATTATGAGTCTTTGAATTGTGTCATTCAAGTGCTACAACGCCATAGTCAAAACAACACTCTTCTTGCATAGATTGTGCACGACAATTCATAAGTTCCATAAAAGCCCCATATTGATAATTAATTGTACAATTATTCATTTGCTTACTAAGTTAATTAGAAAGTAATTGAAAGGTCGTCAGTTGCCTCACTTAAATTGAGGTGATGTTTTTCCATCGTGCATTTGTGTAGCTGAGCAACCCATTAACTTTTTCCTTGAAATCCTTTTGCACCCTCCACGTGATCCATTCATAGCCAGGGTACTCTCATCTTGTTCTATTCTCCACAAGCTCAAGATCACCCTATACTCATTATCCTTTAGGCTAGCATGCAAAGACATTGATGGTGTGTGCTCTCCCCTTGCTACCACACACCTCTACATTATGTCATTGAATGTGAGTTGACACCCTCTTCTACCATGTGGTCCTTAGAGAACCCCATACGAAAGCATACCATACATTTTAAATACAATGTAAAATATTGTTTTTTAACACTTTATTAGCTTTAATTCATTTCATAGCTTATAGTTGTAGCTAAATAACATTAATTTTAAGCATTTAGCAAAAAACATATTTTAAATCTAGTTATAATTAAAAAAATATACATTTCGATTCATGATTCTTAATGGGTACATCATCATTTTCTTAAGCATCATTATGATTTTCCATTGAGTTTTCTATATTTGCAAGTTATTCAAAATGATCATTTCCAAACAACCCTTTCAATGGTGGTTGAGGCTCCTTTGACATTTTTGCCTCATGTATTTCACTAAAATCTCTTTTCATCAAACCAAATTCTTGCATTTCGTCTAGAAGATCTTTAATAACAATAATTCTCTATTAAATAAAATTGCATTGTATTGTATCATTTTCAGTGGATATGCAATTTCTACATTTTTTTTATGTAACTTGCTAGTGTTCTACCTAATCACCAAATATAGAAAAATGTTTTAGTAAAATAGTGTAAGCAAACATAAATTAAAAATCATAAAGATTGAAGTATGTTTATATATAGTATATATTATAAATTTTACTTGAACCCAAGGGGTCTTCAATGTTTGTAAGTTGTCCAAAATGATTCTTCCTAAACTACCCTTTCAATGGTGGTTGATGCCTCTTTGACATTTTTGCCACATGTTGCACTAAAATATCCTTTATTCAAACCAACTTCTTGCATTTCATCTAGAAGATATTTAATAGTATTAATTAATTTTTGAATAAAATTGCACTGTAATATATCATTTTTAATGAGTACGAAGTTTCTTCATGTCTATAAACAACATTCTAGTGTTATACCTAATCACAAAATATAAAAAAATAATTTAATAAAATAATGTAAACAAACCTAAATTAAAAATGATAAATATTGAAGTATGTTTTTATGTATATTATAACATAAAACAAATCCAAAAATTTTAAACATTTTATAATCCATGAGTCAATTTCAATAATTTTATGAAGCATTATATTATATTTTTATT
>ML800310.1:63803-97335 GCA_009831015.1 Picea engelmannii
TCCCTATGGATTTGAACTTGTGACCTCTTAGGAGGAAAGACATGTTATATATAACATATATGTTAATATATTGTTATAACCCTAAATTTCTCTACATATCCATATCTGACATTTGGCCCTCTTACTTGCATTTTTTGCCAAGCCAACACTGAGTTGCTCTTCTTAAAAAATCATTTTTTGAAGATGTACGCACCCTGCACCAATACTGCCCACGTACATACACTTGTTGCACCACTACAACCCGTGTATGTACGCATGCTGCACTACTACAGCCCGCATATACTTGCAAAAGTTGCAAAAAATTAAAAAGTTGTAAGGAATTCGTTGAGATTACGGGTTATTGGGTAGTTTCCCAACTAATCCACCGCCTATAGCCCGACACCCAACTGAATAACCATCCTTTTGTCATATAAAAGGAGGTGTTGGGGTCTCATTCCACATATAGACATAAGAACAGTGAAACTCTGCCTGTTTCACATCCCCTCCTTGCCCCAAGCATTTGCAACCCTTTTGTGAGAATTGTCTCAGAATTCCCCAATTTGTCTTTCTTCCTCCATCATAAACCCATTATACTTCCCAAGAAGAAGGTTGAGAGGAGAAGCCATACAGAGGTTCACTTGGAGCTTGGTGAAGAGGATCTCGAACCAGGTTTGTGGGGCAGTAGCCAACTTTGGTTGTAAGTGGTCACTGTATTATCAATAAAAGAAGTACTTTTCCTGTCCCAAAACATGATGTGTCAAATGTTTGCATTTGATTTATGTTTTTATTCTAACATCTAACACTTGATTTATATATGAATTGCATGCTTGTAGTTTCCTTTTTATATGTATTTGAATGTAGACTAGCCTTGGGAGGAGGCGTGCAGTCAACTAATCTATCAGGCACAAGAGGATCATCACTGGACGCGGAGTAGAGTACAATTACTCGATCCTTCTCATTTTGCTTTTCGTGTATGAGTCTGGGATATGTTTGGGGTAGTTAGAGAAGTAGGAGACTTTTAAATGGTTATTGATCTGCCTACATTGTAAACCCTGGTGTAGCCATAGGGGGGTTTTCCCTGCTAGAAAAACTGATGAACATACTAGGGAAGCCTTTCGGGTTTTAGGGGATTTTTTTTGGGTGTTTGATTGGTTTTATACCTTTTGAGTTTCTGTTGATTCTGCTGAGTCTTTTAAGGGATATTGGTCACCTGTTGGTGTCATACCAGTTCTCCCTACCCTATCAGTCAGTCTATTTATTTCCTTTTTCAAGAAATACATAGGTATACGCGACCTGCTGAGGGACAACACGCGTACATACACACCATGCTTTATAGAGAACCCGCGTACATATGCAGGCTTCTTAAGAATCAATAGCATACCTGTGTCAAGAAACTGTTTTTAAGAAGAGGCAGCCAACCTCTTCCCTGATTGAGGTTTTACTTCTCAGGGTTTCTTGATTAAGTTCAGTGTATCTGGTTTTTACAGTCGTAGCTTGGGTTAGATGTCAGTTTGCTTGTCTTTTAAAGATTTCTTGTGTTTAATTCTAAAAGGGTTTTAGGCAAGTTTGTGAGTTTGTCGATCAACCTGTTTGGTGTCTTTAGTGACTCCCTACGATCTGCAGTGGGCCAGAGGTCAGTTTCAATCTTGTATTGTATTTCTTTTCCCCCTTTCATTTGCTTTAAAGAAAAGAGAAAAAGTTTTATTTCAACTTTTTTCCTCTTTAAAGCATTTCCAAAAAGAAAAATATTTTCCATTTCTTAGTTTGGTAAAGTAGTTGGGGTTAGTTATTTTACTTGAAATGAAAAAACGTTCAATTTTTAAGTTCTTTAACTGATTTCATAGAATTTAAGTAGCTCATAGTCGAGTGAAATTTCATTTTACTTAAATATCTTGAAAATAGTTAGTTATGAAAAGTTGGTTTAAAGATTTAGTTGCAAATTTTTATTGTTAACTAGAAGTAATTTTGCTTTCAGAGTTTCGTTTACTTCTCCTCTTTTCATATTTCATACACATCACTAGTTTCACCGGCGTATCCTTTGAGTTAAAACACGCCATTTAAACGAACGCTAATTAAAATTAACTAGACTTTTATGTTTGTAGGGTCAATCAACTAGTTTAGGGCTAGAGCCTTGAATTAGGTTGGAGAGAAAATTTTTCAAGGCTTATAAACAAACATTGGAGTCAAATATAGGGAGTGTAAAAGTCCAGTGACATGAAAGTTATCTGGGAACCCCCTCTAACATAGGGGCTAAACACGAGGTCGCGTGAGGAAAGGTAGCGGAGATAACCCTTTCAAAGCTGGATCAAGCGTAGTGGGGAACACATATTGAGGATCTGTCGTGGAATACTATCATTTGCATTTTCCTACAGAGCTTTGTGGACCTCGAATCTGTTCGAGATCCTCAGTAGTCTTCCAGACCACTTTCTTTCGATACCCTCGGTAGGTTTTAGACTTGTTATCCTGCTCATTGCGGTCCACCCGATTATCGACTGTACCCGCCCAATGACTGTTCACGAGTTGGCAACTTAGTTGCCTTTATTCTAGGGACTTACAGGTGATTGTGGGTGTATACCACGGTACCTAGGGCAGACGTCAGACCACACTTTGTAGAGTATACCCGAAGGGTGCTTCCGTGTTCGAGTTTCACTCAAACCGGTAAGTTTCTCTAGTGTTGGCTAGCGTAACCGTTCTTCCAACTAGATAGTGGTTTGCTTGGTTTATCTTGTAGGAACTTTTCTAGCGTGTGATTGGTTTTCAACGTTAGTTAAAGCCTTACTGTGTCATTGATATTTTCACAAAGTGGAAGATCAAGAGCTCCACCGGTTGCGAAGGCTTCAGGGCCTGCTGCTAGTTACATTGGATCCACCACCGCCACCGTTACGACGAAGACTTGACCAACAAGGGTCATTTGAAGCGACCGTGTCGCAAGAAACTGTGCTCGAGCCAGCTTCGAGAGGAGAACACTTGAATCCAGAGGAACTCATTGTTTATGACCTTGGAGCGGAAGCTCTCAGGCTGGTTAACCCTCCGATCATTGACTTGTTGGCGCCAATCTTGGTACAAGTTGTCCCTCCAAGGGTAATACCTCACGAGCGTTAGATAGTATTACAAGCAACTATGGAAGCAAATGTTGCTACTTTGTCTAGGAGTCCTCATACTCCCTCAACGAATTCCACCACTGGGGGCATTTCGCCTCCTTAACCACCTTCGCTGGTCCGGACCACAATGGTCTCGACCACCTCTACTTCAGGCAGTGGTCTGACTCCGTCAGTGGCGATGACCACTGCTCCGTTCACACAGAGTGCGATGGGCCCTCCATTTTCATATGTGATGCTCGACTTTGATACGAACTCCGTCCTTACCAACTCCACCCTACAGGCCATGGCTCTGGGGGAAGGGATCTCAAATGCTCCTTTGCAAGGGTCCATTGGGGGCACCTCAGCCTCCTATAATGCTATCCCTTACGGTGGGGGTCATATACCTCCTCCGTCCCCCTCACTCGGTGGTTCTTTCCAGCCACCTGTCGGGCTGAAAACGAACTATAGCTTGTTTGGAGCAGGTAGTCTAGGACCTTCTTCTTACACCACACCGGTGGGTTCTATGTCATTTTGTTTGTTCGACGCGTTTGGTAATAACACTTTTTCGTCAGCTGCCGTCTCGGCAGGGGGAAACCTTGGTTTTGGACAACAAAATCCTATTCAGGGTACTATTCCTACACAGGGGGAAAGTACAAGAGTTTTCTCCTCACAAGGACTTTAGAATCCTTGGCAAGGATCAGTTCCCTCGTCAGGGATGCCGACCGGGGGAAACCCCTTCCATGGTCAATGGAACCCTAGGTAAGTCTTAGTACCTATGCCCGTTGGATCGACAAGGAGAAACCCTTTCTAGAATCTTTGGAACACAACGTAGGGAGAAATCCCTGCCCAACCCTCGACGTCCAATTATGGGAATCAACCGATGATGTCCCAAAAAACACAGTTTTCATTCACTGGTCAAGGCCATGGTGTCCACCAGAACCCTAGCCAACAACCCAACATTTCCTGGCAACCTGGTGCCAGTTAAACTCCAGGTTCCCTTTTTCCTGTACATAGTACCCAACCCAAACTACCGTTTCGGGCAATGTTACATCTGCCAAACTTGTCAAGGTTGCTTAATGACCTGATTTTTCATGATTCGCGTTGGCCCCCCATGTCGACTAAGTTGCTCTCGGATATTCCAAAATTCGAAGGCAAGCTTGGCGAAGATACGGGTGATCACGTGACAACTTTCCACCTATGGTGCTTGTTAAACTTGCTGCGAGACGACTCCATATAGTTGCATCTATTTCAACGCACTCTTATCAGGGGTGCCACAAAATGGTATATCGAGCTTGACCGCTCAAGGTATTCTTACTTTGGCATTTTGGTGATGGTTTTCCTAAACCATTTCCAACTACACATGAGATACGATGACGACATCGAATTGCTGGCCAACTTTGAGTAGACAAAGGCCGATCATATCTCGGATCACATCCGAGAATGGCGGCGTCAGAAGAGTTTGATTAACATACAGGTCCCACCGGCTTTCCTGCTGGAGTGGTTCCTTAAGTCTTTGGTACCTTAGTTATACAAGGACGTTGTAACTTTGGGAGTGTTTTCAGAGGAGGAGGCGATAATGAGAGCATAACAACTCGAGCTGCTATACTCTCAATCTAACTTACTCTATGATATTTTTCCAGATGTGCCACGGTCCATCCTTGACAAGGCCAAACAAAGATCTGGACCACATGCCGATGATATAGTTGGTTCAGCACAAGAAAAGTCCACTGATCAGCTGTCGCATCAATTGCAACAATTTTCGATACAACAGACAGCAGCCAGCTAGACCTCTGGTTCGGTTGTTCCCCCTACCCAAACGTCGATCGTACAAAATGTGTAGTTGACGAAACCGAAGGCCAACCAACAGTCTGAAGGGAAGAAAAAACAACAAAACAAGAAAGGTAAGGGAGATAAGAAACCCAACAACAATGTTGGCGGGGGAAACACAAAGTAGAGAAAGTCAAAGTATCTGTGTAACCTTTGCATGGAGGACCATCCGACTCACCTGTTCCCTCGACTTGTGGAGGCCCAGAATTTATTGGCGCAATAACAACCTGTTGTGTTAATGAACCCATTTCCACATGGGAAAAATATGACTCAATCCTCTTTGAGCGCAGATGGGGGTAGTCAGGGACCCCCTGCGTCTTCTAGTAATCCCTCGGTCGCGAACGTTTATATGATGAAATGTGACGCTTATATAGAGACCAGGGCACATGATTACAGAATGCCAGAATCTGCCAAAAAGGGTAAAGAAGCCACAAATCCACCCGTTCCTCTCCAGATTGAGAAGACGATGGACAAAACAATGACACACATCAAATACACCCGTTCCTCTCTAGATTGAGAAGACGATGGACAAAACAATGACACACATCTCGAAAGGGGCGTTCAAAAAAGATTCTCATAATCCGAACGCGAGGGCCACCCAGAATTACTCTGTGGTGGAGGATTTGTCACAAACCCCTTGCGCGATGTGCACTTTGGAAGTCCTCCATAGCTTCCCTTCGTAGAGAAAGGCTTTGTTGTCCACTTTGGGATCTTCCGAGACTTGTAATATGGGAACGATCATTCTTGATATGACCGAATTGAAACCTTGTCTTCCTTACCACGTCGCATTTCAGATAGTAGTGTCTTACCCCATGAAATATTTTACATGGAATATTTTATGTACGGTGATTGATGGGGGTGCCTCGACCTGCGTGATGTCGTTGGTGTGTTGGAAGGCCATTGTTCAATCCGTTTTGTCTCTATCACCTACTCTTCTTACTACTTTCGATGATCATTCTTTTAGACCACATGGAATCATTCCTTCTTTCCCCGTGCAGTTAGGAGGAAATATCGTGTGCGCCGAAGTTGAAGTGGTCAATGCACCTCTCGACTACAACCTTCTGTTAGGAAGGAGTTGGACCTATGAAATGCATGCAGTGGTTTCCACATTGTTTTGGGTCTTGTTGTTTCCACACGAGGGAAGAATTGTAACCATTGATCAGTTGTCCTTCTCTAGGTCTGACCCTTCAATGAGGGAATCCATGGTCCCGATGATTGATAACCCTCATCCTGACGTCGTCAATGTAAGGGTTGGTTTGTGCCCACCGTTGATGGGTACTTTCGATTACCCAACTCCTTCTGGCGATGTCAAGTTTATATCGATTTCCCTCGACTAATCTAGGGCTGAAATTTTTCAAGTGTCGTCATTCCAAACGACTTACTTTAACGATCTGTGGACTCTTCCTTCCCCATCGGCCTCGATGGAAGGGATAGGGAATCCTGGCATGGCCATTCCCTTGTTCACGACAAAAGTTGTGTACAATACAGAAAGCTTCGGCCGACCTCGATCCGACTCCCGCACAGGAGTTAAATCCAGTTCTTGAGCCTATTTGGGCTCAAGGTTCCATTGCCAATATTGATTCTTTAGACTTGATATTTCCCTCATATGAGGAAATTCTTGAGGCATTGACTGGTCCGGACAGAACCTGGGATGATCTCCATCACAAATCTTATTTACTCCCAGAGTTGAGAAGAATAGAGGCAGGTGAATTCGTGTTGACTATGACTGGAGACATGACTTGTCATGTTAATCCTCTGGCTATGCACGCAATTTATGTCGAGGGTAATATGGAAAGTATCATAGAAATGATACCTATTGATATCTACAGAACCCCTGGCATCGTGGATAATTTTTTCGTCGGAGCAGATTGCTCCCCCGAAGAGATTCGAATCTATACAGATTTATTTAAGGAATTATGCGACGTTTTTTCCTAGTCTTACGAGGAAATGCCAAGCATTGATCCAATAATTGTTGTAAATGAGATAACAAATTATCCTGACGCCAATCCAGTTCGACAGAAGCTTCGTCTGGTGAATCCTTGAAAAGCGACAACTATTAAGGCTAAATTAGAGAAACTGCTTAAAGCCGGTTTTATCTAGTCTGTATAGTTGATGCAATGGGTGTCAAATCCCGTTTCGGTTAACAAAAAATAGGGTATGATTCACGTGTGCATGGAATTTCATGACTTGAATAAGGCATGTCCAAAAGATAATTTCCCCACCCCATTCATTGATCAGATTGTCGATGAATGTGTAGGTTGTGAGGTATTTTCTTTCATGGATGGTTTTTCGGGATATAATCAGATTCAGATGAAACCTAAGGACCGGCATAAAACAACTTTTATCTGTCCGTGGGGCACATTTGCTTATCATAAGATGCCTTTTGGCCTGAAGAATGCTGGAGCCACTTTTCAGCGGGCCATGTCTTTTTCTTTCCACGACCTTAGACATATAGTCGAGGCTTATCTCGATGATCTAGAATCACGATCTCGTAAGAGAGTTGATCATCCCACACACCTCTGACTAATATTTGAACAATGTCACTACTATTGGATTCGCTTGAATCCTAACAAATGAAGTTTTTGCGTTGAGTCGGGTCACCTTTTAGGTTTCATAGTTTCGACAACAAGGATCATGGTCGATCCTATGAAGGTTGAGGCAATAGTTCAGTTGCCTCCCCCGTGCACAGTCCCTCAGCTTCAAAGCTTGCAGGGGAAAGCTAACTTTCACATGGTATCTCTCAGCTCCGGGTCTACTTAGATGCTGAGTTGGTTGTGTCCCAGTTAAATGGGGTTTATCACATTTATGATCCTACTTTACACCGATGTTTCCTTAGGTTACGCCTCTTAGAACATTTCTTTGATTACATTATGTACATCCATGTTCCTAGGAGATTAAATCAAATGACAAATACTCTAGCTAATCAAGTATTAGATTGGTATGTTGCATACACATAAAAAGAAGCACAAACATACACATGTACATAAATTTGTAAAAAATTTGATTCATAAGACATATTAAAAGATGTAAATATATATATATCTCAAAAAGTGTCAGAGTACATAGGTGGGCGCGAACGCCTCAAAAAATAATAATCCGTTATACATCACCGGGCTTATGCCCTAAAAAATATACAAAGAGTTCCCTCGGCACATAACAAGTCCATCCTATCTAATCTCAGGGCCTACTGGCACTATTGTAGTGAATGATGGTGTTTTCCAAATGCCAGAAGAGTTTGACCCAAGTATGTGGCACCCCAACTACATGAGGCTGCATCGATGGCGGGAGATCCTCGATATCGGCCATGGGAACATCACGAGTGAGCACGGTGAGGTTCCACTCTACTTGTATCTAAACTCTCTCAGCCTCTCTGGCTGGAGTTCTCCCTGCGGTTGCTGGTCCGACGACTGTTACACATGAAATTTACACACCTAGGTACCTCGCCCTAAGTGTCATAAAGTGTCATATAAGCGTTTCATACACCTTGACACCATGGAATAACCTATGTCACAATCCCTAGTCAATGTGGAGGAGGGATATATTACATGAAGGGAAAAATACCAAGTACACATGAATTATTATTAATATTCATGGAAAAGAAAGTGATTAAGCATGAGAATCAAGTGCACATAAATTATTATTAATATTCATGGAAAAGAAAGTAATTAAGTGTGAGAATCCACCTCACATTTGATTTCCTATTTTTTAGGGAAGGTGGAGGATCTCATGGATGGTTGAAATATTTCCTCCTTAAAATCCTTGAGAGATATTTCCTCCCCAAAATCCTTAAAAAATATTTTCTCCCTAAATATCTTAGAGATCCCTTTCTTAGTGGATCTGATGAGAGATCCTCTCCATGGTGGTTAAGCCTCCAAATCCTATATAATGAGGGATTTCCATGGAGGAGGGGGAGATAGAGGAGTTTAGAGATACCAAACTTATGATCTCATGAGAAGTGAGGGGAAAGTATTGTGAAGCATCTAACTTATGATCTCATGAGGAAGATGTCATTTGGAACATCAACATTCCGTGTGTTGATTGTTTAAGCAAGGGTTTGGACAAGGAGAGCTTGATGAAGCTGTTGCACTCACATCTATGGTTGTAAGCATTCTTCGTTGTTGTTCTCATTAATACAATCAATGCTTGGTCTGTTTCTTTCAAACTTGTACTTGTTCCATATAAGTTTGTCTGTAGTAGATGGATCTATGTTTTAGCTAATCTCAGTAGAGTAGGAAGTCTTTTGTACTTTTGTTTGTCTTGTAGGACCTTCCAAGGAGCTCAAGATCAAAGCTCATCCTGGACCTTGCAGGGACAAACAATGTTCATAAGGTACATGCATTCCTCCTTCTATTTTGTTCATCATCTTGATTAGATCTAAAAGGAAGTCAGTGTCCATGTTAAGCACCTTCTGTCTTAGAGTTAAGGGTCTAGCTCTCAAGAGGAAATCTACCTGTCCGCAGGGAGATTTTCCTACAACAAAAATTGACGACTCCACTGGGGAGGAAATATGATTTGTGTTTCCTTTCCCAGATCTTGTCTTGGCTCTTTTCCCACTCATTTGATCTTTTCCATTGAATTTTGTATTCTCGGAATGGTTTGATTGCCTCTTTGTGTCATCATGATCACCCTGATTGGTTGAATTTTCTTGAATTTTTGAGTTTCTGGGAACTTTTCTGAGATTTTAAAGAAGAGCGCTCCCCTGCCTATGTTATCAGGGCACCAACACTCCCTTCTGGTCTTACACAAAGCGTTATGACGCTTTGGTGCCCCTTACACCAGAGCGCTCCCCCTTTTTTGTGAAAAATCCTCTAGTTTTTCAATTTTTGGGTTCAGTTTCTACTTTTTACATTTTCTCAGGGTCTCATACTTTCAGTCCATCTTGGTATTGGCCTTTAGTACCTTGTTTTCTAAGGATTCATCCTCTCTTGTTTGGAGTTTTTGACATTTTTCATTACTTTGCAATTTGTCCTTCACTGTAGTGTCCCCAAGATCGAGCCCTTTGTAAGTTTGATGTATGAAATGAATTGTAAATATGTGTTATAGGCTGGTGAGCCAAGTTTGTATAAGCCAAGGGCCTAATTTTGTACCTGTATGTATGCAACACATTAATAAAATATAAACACTGTCGCGTGCAGACCGACCATGATGAATGATTGATGGGGGACTAAGCTTCCACAGAGTGGGCAAGGAATTAGGGGTTGGAAGGTGGGAAAAGGGGGCTAAATGTTGAGCCTAGGGGCTTAAGTCTTGGGAATAATAATTTAATATTATTCCAAAAGACATGTGATTAGTATTTTTTTATCCTAAGTTCTTTTGGAATGACATGTGACTTCCAAATGGAAGGAACGCGTGATGAAGGAATGCATGCAGTTGCATGGGTGACAAGTGTCAACCCAGGTGCATGAAAATAAAAGGGATGAGATGAGCCGTGTTCGGGGTTCGACTACCATTCCCATCGACTGCTGCGTGGGTTCCTCCTGCATTCCACCTGACTGTCTGAGCGTGAACCGATCTGACCTCTGCATGAGACCTTGTGCAATTCTGAAACCGTGGGGGGAAAAGTCTTTGTTGATTTTGGGGATAGTCTGTGTTGATTCTGGAAGGTCGAGACACCCTATTTATGAAGATATCAAGCCTGTGTGTGGAATCTCTGTCCCCAAGACATAACCGTGAGACCATCCTGTCATTGCTGAGCCTGTTGGAAAGCCCGTGTCTGTTTTCCTCGTTGGCTGTTGTGGCCACGTAGTGCTGGACTACGTGTGGCTTGTTGGCCAGTTTGAACAACACTCTCTCTAGGTGAGAGAGGTGATTGAATTAGAAGAACAGGTTGCTTGTATTGTGAGAAACTCTCTCCAGGTGAGAGAATACGCAGAGGAAGGAGAGAACTCCTGGAAGGAACCCTGTAGCTGCCACAGAGCTCAGAGACTTCCGGTCCGGTATGTTGCTGTAACCCAAGGCAAGGGAGGTTAGCAGCTGAAGGACTGTCTAGGTGACAGAGAAGGTGTATACTCCTGGGGTGGAACAAGCATATGGGGAAGGAGAGTCTGTGGGCAATGAGTATGAGTGGTTCTTGGGAGAGAATTCCTTCATTGTGACTATGTGTTTTCCCTGTAACCTTAGCCTAGCCTAGGATTCCTGCCTTGGGGGTGGAGCTTAGTCCTAGCTCAGGGGTGACCCACTACTGAGTTGATGAGCAGTGTGGTCTAAGGCTGGGAGGTTCGTGGAAGGCCTGCACTTGGTTGGTGGAACTACCACTATTTCAAAGATAAGTACCAGATGATACTTTAATTACGTTTCTGTATCTCTGTGTATTATAATTATCATGTATTCTGCTGTGCATTTGGATTAATGTTAATTCCATGGATTAATTATGTTAGTAATAATTCTTATGCTTACTCTGAGCTTAAATGCATTTCTTGCTTAAATGCATGTGGATTATATAATGCCTGTGTGAGTTATGTGAAAAGTAGTGTTACAACTTGGTATTAAACCGAGTAAGCCTTGGTAGAAGGAAAGTGGTGTTACATTCACGATTTGGAGGTAATTTGTCATTTTCCTCTCTTATCTGACTGAGTGAAAACTGTGGTGAAGGACATCAGAAATCTGTGAATCATCTTATTTGGTTCTTTGAGGTCATTTTTCATAGCATCTTTCTTTTGTGTGAAATTTTTTGATTTTCTTTGTTATCTTTTGTTTTATTTTTGCTTCTTGTTTCAATCATAGCGAGAGGGTGTGTTGTTTGTGCAAAATCTACGTATGCTTGTCCGAATCTCCTTGATCTAAAAAGTTAGTCAGCAGGAGAAGTTTTGCATTGAATTAATCATCATTCGCATACAAACAACAAAGATACATCTTAGTGATTGGTTTGCATATTAGAAGGCATTTCTGAAATACTTTAGCACTACATTGGATTTGATTAAGAAAAAATTGATTGAGGACATTTCATATTAGTGTTTGATAGTGAAAACAACTCTTTCTCTTTCCCTTAAATAAGCATTCATTGAAAAGAAATAATTGCTTATCATCTTTTTTGTATTTTTTTTTGGGAATTGAGTCATCGTTCCATTAGTTTCACTTTCATACACCCTTTGAGTAAAGAACAACTGTAAAACGAACGCTAATTTAAAAATTATCTAGAACATTTCTTAATTTTAGGATCTTCCACCAACATTAGACTAGGATTAGCACTTTGGATTAGGCTATGAGTACAACTCTCCAAAGTTTTCAAAACAAACATAAGCATCCTGAGCTAGGGAGAGTCAAATCCGATTGTCGTATAGGTTTTCTGGGATCCCCCTCTCACACAGGGGTTACACACGAGGTCACATTCAGGCGAATTACGAAGATTATCCCTCCATGGTTCAACTGTTTGTAGTGGTCGGATCGTATATTGGGGGTCACTTGAAGGTATACCCATGATTATATGTGGGGGCCTCTTGGGTTGTTTTCAGACTTGTTATCCTTCCCATACGTTCGGATCGGACTGTCGACTGTGCTCGCCCAAGGACTAACTGCGAATTGGTGTCTTTAGTTTCCATAATCTTTAGGTACTTACACAAGGTGACGATTACGGGAAGTCTCATTGTACCTGGAACAGACATTGGTCAAACTCACTCGGGCTCCTTAGAGGGTAAATCCACAGTAACTGCGTGGAAGCTTTCACCAAGGTGAAAGTATGTTAATTAGGTCGCCATTGTAACTATTCCACCATATCCTAGCCCCTTCTTGACTTGATGACCCAACGTTGGATTTCATCACCAACTAGTACGATCATCAAGAGAAGTTTTGTTTGCTTGGTTGATTCCTAGATTTTATTAGCATATGTTGTTTCTTTTTGTTAGTTGGCCCTAGATTTTTAGTGTGTTCTGTTATTCTCCAAAATTGAGCTTGTAGATGATAAAGGTCTTCGTCGATTACGTAGGATGCAAGGGTTGCCTCCGGAAGGCTATCAACCCTTACCTCCTAACCCTCTAGAAGACAACTACCGTGGAGAGGTAGAAAATCAATCTAACACTGGAAGTGTTATTTCTCCTCTGTTAGATAACTCAGAAGGCGCTTTGGTTACGGTTGAAAATCCCACTCCTCACACTACATCTGTGTCAGTAACCCCTCTTGAACCACTTTTACTTTGTTTATACTCCCTTGGGAATGTCATAGACGAAGAGGTCCCACGATTACCGGAGAGAAATTTTACTGAAACATATATGGGATCCACAGAACCAACCTGTGGTGATGGGTATAGGACTCCTGTTCGTCCTAGCACCCCAGTATATACAAATCCCACACCTGCTCATTTTGTATGGAGGACTTCATCGGGACGCGATCTCTATGAAAATTTTGAATCCTTTAGACAACCCTTTCATCCTCATGACCCTCCTAGTGAAACAGGACCATCTGGTCAAACCATGAATCACCCAGTCAATCAGGTCATTAACCCTACTGTTACGTCAGCACAAGTCCATCCTAATGTTGGACTCATCACCTATACTCATCTCCAAGGCACTTCAATCCCTACCCCCATTTTTACCAGATTTTACTCTACAACTCCACATGTTCCACACGATCCTGCTGGGAAATATTTTCACCCGAGAATGCAGACCCCTGCCAACCAAACACAAATGGTTGGAGGGAAACCACCATCTAACGAACCATTCCCTCCTGGATGACTACCATTCTATGGCGGGCCTACCCCTCCTGGGGGACAACCCCCTTTTCATGCTCCTCCTAGAGGGAAACCTCTGTTTTCCAGTCATACACCGATTGTTAATCCACTATTGGCAGGGGGGAAACCTTCGTTTGCTGGAAACCCTTCACAATCCTAGGGAGTATCTTCAGGAGGCACTTTTATTCAACCCCACATTGGGGAGCACTCATATCATAACCCAATAGGATGAGTATCAAATCCTTTTCCTTCCGGAACATCTTACAGACAACCTTATCTGGATGACATCCCAAACACCACTTGGAGTTCTCCGGGACAACAATCTTATCCTCCTCATGGGTCTAATGTGTATCCGCCTCCGGGATATACTCCTTACCATCCTCAAGGGAAAAATGTTTATCCTCCTCATGGGAAAACAAATCACACGGCCTATAATGCTCATAACCCACCGGGTTGTGCAAATGTTTCTCATCCATCATCGAATCCTGCTTATCCTGGCCAACAACAACCGTATGTAGGAGGACCTACTGGTTACAACTATCCACCTAACCCATTTTATGGTCCTACTGGTGTTCCTATGCCGCACCAGTATCATCCAAAAATTAACCAATAGCTACCTTTCCTTGCGACTCTAGATCTCCCAGACTTGTCTCGATTAACTAATGATCCTATTTTTCATTCACCGATTTGGCCAGTCATTCCAGCTAAACTTCCTTCTGATACTCCGAAATTTGACGAAAAATCTGGCGAAGATCCAAACAACCATGTGATGACTTTCCATTTGTGGTTTTCATCAAACTCCCTCATGGACGATTCTGTATGTTTGCGTCTTTTCCAGCGAACACTTACAGGCTCGGAAACAAAGTGGTATATTGAACTACAACGTGCTTCTTTTCATAATTTCAATTCCCTTGCCATGTCTTTCCTCACACACTTTCAACTACCTATTCACTACGAGATGGGTACTGAAATCTTGACCTCCCTTCATCAAACTGACTTCGTGCATATCTCTGACCATATTCATGAGTGGAGACGACGACGAAGGATGATCAAGGTAACCATTCCTGACATATTATTGACAGAATGGTTTACTAAATCACTTTTACCCCCGATCGCTCACGATGTCGCTATGGGTGGCGCGGTCACTGAGGAAGAAGCCATTGCTCGGGCTCAGTACTTAGATTTTCTTTATTCACAATCTGGTACTTTGTATGATTTTCTTCCGAATGCTGCTCGAGCTAATACCGATCCATCTAAGCCATCATCCTCATCTCATGTGGATTGTGTTATCGGTTCTGTCAAAACTCAATCTACTTCCCAATCGACCACACTTTCCTCTACCTCCCCCCAAACTCATATCTCTGAGGTGAATGCAGTTCAATCTGCCCCTTCACAACAATCTGGAGGTAAGAAGAAGACAAAGAATAAATAAAAAAATACCAATAACAATGAACAACCAAAAAATCTAGCTCACACACCTGCTACCGAAAAGCAACCACAACGAAAACTAAAATTCCGGTGCATCATTTGTGGTGACGATCACTACACTCGAGACTTTCCACATCGCAATGAAGTGGCCAAATTTTTCCAAGGAAATTCACAACCCATTGTGCTTACTCAACCTTTTCCACAACAACAATCCATGGTTGCTCAAACCCCCTCTCCTGGGTGCAGTTCTAGCCATCCTCATGATGAGGCATTGACGAGTGCACATATTTATATGTTTAATGGGATTAATTTGAACACTCGCTCTAAGACATACAACACATCAGGTAACCCTGACAAAGGAAAAAAAACTAACGGTACCGGTACTTTACCAGATCCATCACCGTCCTCCGTTAGTATTCCATCGGTTACTCCTCCATCTGGACCACTTCAGATTGAGAAACCTGCATTCGACTCTATCTTATACCCTCCTAAGAGCACTATCCACAAAGCTACCTTTAATCCTAGTTCATGTGCCGCCCAGAACTACAACATTGTTGAAGATTTGGCTCATGCACCATGTGCTATGTCTGCGTTAGAAGTTCTACAACACTGCCCCAGTCAACGTAGAACGCTCTTGGATAATATTGGCGCTGTTGATCCTGAGTTGTCCAACCATATCATGTTTAACCTGGAAAATTATGTGTCTCAATTCCCCCACCAACTTGCTTTTCAAGTTGATGTTGTTGTTCATAATCAACAAATCCATCGAACTATTCTGGATGAGGGAGCCTCAACCTGTGTCATGTTTTTAGCATGTTGGAAAGGTTTAAAATCACCCACACTTAACAAATCCCCAACGATGTTACATGCCTTCGATGGGCGAGGTTTTCATCCCCATGGGCTTTTACAGTCCCTGCCCATCCAATTGGGTGGAAAAACTGTTACTGTTGATGTCGAGGTGGTCGATGCTCCCCTTGATTACAATTTGTTACTTGGAAGAAGTTGGTTTTATGCTATGACTGTCATTGCCTCGTTGGTATTTCGATGTGTACAATTTTCTCATCAGGGCAAAATTGTCACCATTGATCAGTTGGATTTCTACACGACCGATGCTCATGCTTTCGCTACCAACAATATTCCTTTCTTGGGAGACCACAAGATCATGTATGAAAGCGTTGGTGTTGGCTTACTGAAAGATTATAGCCTCATGGGTACCTTCCCTACAACACTTCCACTGACTACACATCATATTGCCATCGTCGATATGATTTCTACCGCGGCTTATCAATATTTGGAATCATCTAACCCTTGGATTGTACCTCGTTCATTGGAATTCGATGCACTAGGTGACACCATGCCACTTAGTCCAGCTGGAACATCATATGTTTCTATCCAATCCGCTTCTCCCTCGTCAGATGGCCAACATCTATTGGCACCTGACGATTCCTCGATGCAATCACGGTTGAGTTCCTTGTCGTCTGCGATCGATTAAATTTTCCCTATTTTTCCCTCGGATGAATCTATCATGGAAATGTTGAGCATTGATGAGCTACCTCAGGATGATAACCATCATCGATCCTCTTTTCTTCCCCCTCGTGAAAAAATTCGGGTAGATATATAGTCTATCTCCCCTCCTGATGTCGATTTTCTATCATCTCCCATGCCTTCGACTTTCGATGATTTGGATCCGGTAGTTGAAATGGTGATTTCTTCGGTAGGGCCCTCGATCTGTGTTCCTTCCAGAGTGATTATCTTCGATCCAGTGAAGATCTCTTGGAAGCCATGACCGAGTTTTGTCCCTTGACATGGTATCCTTCCAGAGCGTTATTCTCTTGGAAGCCATGATCAAGAAGAGTTCACGAGCATAGTATCTCTTCTCTGTAGAAAGCTTTCTAAAAAATGAAACAGAGGCCACGAGCATAGTTTTCCTCTCTGTAGCAAGCTCGTTAAAAATTCAAACAACAATCTGGGGATCAAACCCGGAACCCTAAGCATAGTTCTTTTCCTGTGTCAAGCTCGTTAAAAAATGAAATAGTCACCTCTCTTGAACCTTCTTTTCATCCACCCTTCTCCTTATTCTCATCTAGTAGCGAAATTGGTGAAAACCTCAAAGTTGGTGAATGAATTGAAGCTTGGAGGGCATGTCTCTAGCCGTTGATGATCATTCTGGAGTTAAGCCACTAGCTTTCAAGCTGGGGGCATACCGAGCTTAGTCTTTTTTCTTTCTCGTGATCGTAAATACATGAGAATGCATACGGGTAAACTTTTATCTCTTTTTCGGACCTGTATGGATACACGAAAAAGGAACCCCCTGGAGTCGTCTTTAAGCTCTTTTCAGACTCTCTAAACATGAAAAGATTGTCGAGTGATCTTGCTTCCTTTCCCACTCGTTAAAATGTTTGAAAGGGCGTCTTTCGAGTGATAATTTATCTCTTTTTCGGCCTCACGAGACTAACATTATGAAAAATGACAACATTGGAGTCACCTTTAATTTGTTTTCAGACTCTCTAAATATGAAAAACCACCAAGTTTACCTTCGCTAGACTCGTTAAACAATCATACATTGAAGGGCCCATATGGGACCAAACTCTTACTTCTTCTAGTTCGTTAAAGAAAGGAAGAGGAACTTACCGAAGGTGAGTTATATCGAGTATGTGTTACCCTCCTCGAGCTCATTAAATTAAAAAGAGGTACTCGTCTATATGGATGGGGGAAAAATTGAAGGAAGCAAGCCTAACAGTTTTTGAGAACATTACCAGTAACTCTGAGAGTCACCCTTGAACATGGCACTTTGTCTTTGCGCACATATTAATCCAATGAACCTTTGCACTGAACCAATCCTCTGAGTTTTTATTACTCCTTTGGGTCACTCGACGAAATTCACAGTATCCATTGCATCATCGTGTTTTGGTCCATGTCATGTTTCTGTTGTTGTGCCTCAGTGTTCAAGGGAAGTATCCGCCTCGAGATTCAGCCATCACAAATACCTTGTCTCAATACCTGTGTCAGTCCATGTTCATTTGATCTACCAAATTACATCTCTGTGTCTGTTTCATGTCATTGATGGGGGATACATCAAGGCCCTCCTTCGACGAGTCTATTCCTGTCGACTTCAACACATTATCCAGGAACTAGACTTAGAAACCAGTTAGTACTTTGGGACTTGCATGCCTCAATGGCAGGCCTCCTCACGTTCGACAGTGGGTTTACATCATTGACCTCTGATCGGATGATTCCACGGATGTTCGACTTTATCTCATCCATTCACATTCGTTGGAATGTACTAGAGTACCTTGGGAATCATTGACATCAATGGTGACCTCCCTCACACTTGTTAACGGTTTACATCATTGATCGATAATCAAGTGGTTTCTGCCATGTTCAACATCCAGACATCTATTCACATGGTTAGATTCGTACCACATCGGGATCGGTAAGAAGACCCTGGGTTGAGTGATCACTCTGATATGTACTTTGCCCAGGTTGCGACGGAGTTTCTCTTGAACATTGACACACATACTGTCACATAGATCCACTTTGTATTGGTCGTGGCTATGTCTTTTCATCTCGTAGATCCACTGTGTATTCTTCGTGGCTACGATCAGTTCAGGTCATGGGAGTATATATCCACAGTGTATCTTTAGTGGCTATAACTTTTTGTCAATATAATTATGGATCCACAATGTATTTTATGGCATCCATACCTTGAAAGTCTTTTATCACTCAAGCATAGGTATGCATGCCTTGGGTTTGAAACATGTCATAACATTTGTTTGAAGGTTGTTTTCAACTTCTACCAGGTTCTCTGAGTCCACACCCTTGCATTAAATATTTGTAAAGTGTTTCCATCATTCTCTCTTCTGACCTCACACTTTAGGGGGCATTCTGTTACACATGAAATTTGCACACCTAGGTACCTCGCCCTAAGTGTCGTAAAGTGTCATATAAGCGTTTCATACACCTTGACACCATGGAATAACCTATGTCACAATCCCTAGTCAATGTGGAGGAGGGATATATTACATGAAGGCCAAAATACCAAGTACACATGAATTATTATTAATATTCATGGAAAAGAAATTGATTAAGCATGAGAATCAAGTGCACATGAATTATTATTAATATTCATGGAAAATAAAGTAATTAAGTGTGAGAATCCACCTCACATTTGATTTCCTATTTTTCTGGGAAGGTGGAGGATCTCATGGATGGTTGAAATATTTCCTCCTTAAAATTCTTGAGAGATATTTCCTCCCCAAAATCCTTGAGAGATCTTTTCTCCCTAAATATCTTAGAGATCCATTTCTTAGTGGATCTGATGAGAGATCCTCTCCATGGTGGTTAAGCCTCCAAATCCTATATAATGAGGGATTTCCATGGAGGAGGGGGAGATAGAGGAGTTTAGAGATACCAAACTTATGATCTCATGAGAAGTGAGGGGAAAGTATTTTGAAGCATCTAACTTATGATCTCATGAGGAAGATGTCATTTGGAACATCAACATTCCATGTGTGGACTATTTAAGCAAGGGTTTGGACAAGGAGAGCTTGATGAAGCTGTTGCACTCACATCTATGGTTGTAAGCATTCTTCGTTGTTGTTCTCATTAATACAATCAATGCTTGGCATGTTTCTTTCAAACTTGTACTTGTTCCATATAAGTTTGTCTGTAGTAGATGGATCTATGTTTTAGCTAATCTCAGTAGAGTAGGAAGTCTTTTGTACTTTTGTTTGTCTTGCAGGACCTTCCAAGGAGCTCAAGATCAAAGCTCATCCTGGACCTTGCAGGGACAAACGACATTCATAAGGTAGATGCCTTCCTCCTTCTCTTTTGTTCATTAGCTTGATTAGATCTAAAAGGAAGTCAGTGTCCATGTTAAGCACCTTCTGTCTTAGAGTTAAGGGTCTATCTCTCAAGAGGAAATCTACCTGTCCACAGGGAGATTTTTCTACAACAACGACTGCTACTGGTACTGCCTCTTGTCGAGGATACTGCCTAGTCCTCAAGAATTCTGTCGAGCACATTGGTCCCACATCTATACATAACATGTATATAGTTGTCAAATACTCTGATACATACTAAAAATGATATATATATATATGTAAAAGAAACTAAAAATTAAATAACTTTAAAAACACACCCTCCTCCCTAAGAGGTATGGGCATGTTTGGATCCCTAGAAAAGTTGATTCCAACGTAGGGGTAGTCCTCTATCACTGGAATCTATCGTGCCCACCAGTCGAAGAACTTGTCATCGAAGGCCTCTATGGTCCTCCCTCCCCCTTGTCGTGGCAACAATGTTTCCCATATACACACTGCTGGGAAGGATGCCACATGCCCCCATATAGTCTCTCTAAGACTCAGACTGGGTACCCTCTCAAAGAAGAATGAGCAAAAAATGGTATCAAACTCAAAGTTCATGTTTCTTCTCTCTCGACACTCTGTAAGCTGCCTCTTCATGTAGTCAAGCATGGTCGTGTTCCAGTCGAATATTTGTGCATCTAGGCATTGCATTGCACAATACATATGCGCCTGGGAATCCTAGTGTAGGGTCGCAGATCCAGTGATCCGCCCAACAAGAAAAATGATCACCTTCAATGATAAGTTAGTGATCTTGTGGATGGGCACTTGTGAACCTACTTTTTTAGTGTCGGCCTCGCAATGCATTCCGATGTAGTCAACGATGTTGAAGGGCCCAGGGGGAAATGTATGCAGGTTGAATGGTTCCTCTCTCCTCGAGAGGTAAATCAAGAAATATATGTCCTTAGTAATTGGAGTCAATGAATGCCCCTCAAGCATGAACGCCTCTGCGTTCGGGTTCCAGTAATCCACCAGGGCATTCAGTAGCTTGGGTTGTTCCCTCATGAATGGACACCGGTAGAAATTCCATAACCCACATTGTTTTAGTGCGGCGATAGAAGCAGGGTCCTTATCAACTAAGATGACGATTTCCTCATGTTCCCTCTCCCTCCAGTGGACATACATCTTGTTCCATGACAAGTTCAAGGGGGAGTTAGCTATTGCTTTTTATTTTTTTCATACTTTTGAGGGTGTACACGGGATGTCTTGGACATAGTCGCGTATGTATGTTGGAAAACTGTTCTCTACCTGCGTACATATGCATGATGTCCTTGGACAACCCGCGTACACGTAGGGCCGCCCTTTTTTAAGAGGGCCCGTCCCCCCAAAAATTAAAAACCATGCATAAAAGAAGTATTGAAATACAAGAGGGATGAGTTTATACTTACTTGGTCTGAGCGGAAGTTCGTTTCGTCCTCTGAAGCTCCCGGTATCAACTCTTTTATCAAAGGGGTCCTTTTTTCCTTTTGGTTATTTTTCAAATTGCAATGGTGAAAATGAGCTGCCAGCTTCTATTTATAGACTTTTTTGGCCCTTTTTGCCACTTTTTTGAACTCTTTTGTCGTTTTTTCTGGCTTGAAAATCATTTAACTCAGTTTTTGAGTTTCTTATTGGATGTTACGATGCACTTTACTTTTTGGTTTGGTAAAGTTTTTGGGAAATGGTTCACTTTTGAAGGTCCTTTGGCACAAGTTGTTTTTTCCAACTTTTGCATATAAGTTAGGATTCTACCTCCACTTTCTGCATCTCGTTGTCTTTTCTGCTTTGCCATTGGATGAATCCCACCGAAGTGTGACACAGAACCATATTTGTTGTTTTAGAAGTGATGTGATTAGGTGGTAGAGCCTACCTTTACATGGATTCCCTAGATAGATCCTTGTTGCATTCTAGCGTCCATGTTGTCTCTAATAACTTTAGGCTCGAGATTCCTTGTTAGTATTTTCATGATTATGATATTGAGTCTCATTTGTCTGATACATCATCACTCTTGGCCTCACCCTCGTGACTCCCAAAAATGAACATACTTTGTTGGCTTTCAAGGTCACTTTGAAATCCGAAAGCAACATCCAACGAGACTACATTTATGCTTTTTAATGTTGTTTGGATTCACTTAGAAAAGTAACCTG
Organism: Picea engelmannii; assembly: GCA_009831015.1. Classification (NCBI taxonomy): domain Eukaryota; kingdom Viridiplantae; phylum Streptophyta; class Pinopsida; order Pinales; family Pinaceae; genus Picea; species Picea engelmannii. Next base: position 85,765 of record ML800310.1, read on the forward strand.
CTGGAGTCTTATTTAATCCCTTTTCAGACTCTCTAAACATGAAAATATTGCCAATCAATCTCGTTGTCCTTCACGCTCGCTAAACTAAAACTTGAAGGCACGTCTATCCGACAATAGTTTACCCCTTTTTTGGTTTGGATGGTTAATTTTACGAACAAATGTATACTCTAGGAGCTTCGGTTCACTAGAAGAGTATTCTCAGGTATAAGTTTAACCCTTTTTTGGGCCTGAGGGACTAAATTTACAAAAAAAGAACATTCTCCTTGGTTTTGGTTTATCACATTTTTCGGGCCTTGGAGATTACTTACGAAAAAGGAACCCCCACGGATTCCATATTAAGCTCTTTTCAGACTCCCTAAAATTGAAAAGATCGTTGAGTAACCTTGTTCCTTCACACTCGTTAAAATTGGTCCAGAAGAACATCTATTGGCATGAGTTTACCCATTTTTCCGGCCTATAGATTATGGAGGAAAAAGGTACACCTTGAGAGATTCGTCTCGCCGGGAGAGTTCTCCTCAGTAAATTTTATACTTTTTCCGGCTAAGGAGACTAAATCTAGAAAAAGGTTGTGAGTCCATAGTTAAGCTCTTTTCAGACTCCTTAAAATTGAAAATATTGCTGAGTGATCTTGTCTTTTTCACACTTGTTAAAATGGTTTTGAATATACGTATTTTCGGTGCTAGTTTACCCCTTTTTTGAATTGACTAGACTATTTCTGAAAAAGGTACCCAAGTGGAGTCTTCTTTTATGTTTTTTCAGACTCTCTAAACGTGAAAAAACCACCGAGCTTACCTTCTCTGGGCTCGTAAAAAAAAATTGAAGGGGGTTTCAGTGTGTCTTGCTAATCGCATTTGCATCTCTGCATCTTTGGTCTAATTCCAACTCCATGTTGCTCTCAAATGAACCTTTGCAGCATGCCTTGTACACAAGACTTGTAGCACTTTGCCTCTGCGACCTGACACCTTGACCCATGGAGGAATTTTCCAAGAGTGTCCTTTTCTTGCACATTTTTCCTTGCTCTAAGAATTAGTGTGTTCCTTGCACCTAGAACTAGTATGCTTGTGACACTCGTTCCTCCTTTGTAACTTAGCATTCTTTTATTCTTTTTCAAGCTCTTTAAAAAATTGAAAAAGAAAAAAAAAATCAAAAAGCCCAAAAAGAGGGGACGCGAATTATATATTCTTTTTTGGCAGCACAATGAGTCTCCCTTGGAAAAAGCACATCCTTTTGTTTGTTTGTCAATATTTGGGATCTAATATGACCTTAGGAAGTTGTTCTTGCTACATAGAGACGTGTCCTCCTCCATTTGGTTACTCCTACAAACACATTGAGAGTTTGCGTTGCCTCCTGCATCGTGAACTTATGTCAATGTCATGATGCCTGAGTTTGATCATCTTTCGTTCTATTGTCCAAGGGAAGTTTCGCCTAGCCTGAGTCAGCCTTTATGCAGTTTGTCTCTTGACCTCATGCCCAACCATCCCAAAATTCCAATCAAGTCCTTGTTCTAAATCAATGAAGTTCTCTGCCTGATCATCGAGATCCTCTTGGCTTTTCCTGACGAGTCGTCTAAGACCTATGGGTAGTGAAGTCATACACTCATATTGTACTCCTACCTGAGTTTTTGAAGATCTTGAAGTTGTTGCTCGAGCTCTGAAGACCTCATCTCCAGCCATTGGGCGTTATTGGCCTCTTGAAGATGGATACTATACTCATATATCTTTGATTTTGAGATGTAGATCCGATGTGTATTGCTCGCGGATACACTTTATATAGTTATATGACATGGATCTGAAGTGTATTTTATTGGAAACTGTGATTTATTTCATCCTGAGCATGGGTATTCTCGCTTCAGAGAGACAATTGTTATTTTGCAGATGGCACCTCCCGAACTCTGGTCCCAGGCTCACTCGTTTCGTACATTGGCGAAGATTTTGTAATGTATTTCGGCCATCGGATGCTATTTTTACCTCACACATTAGGGGGCATCTGTTATAAGCCTAAATTTCTCTACATGTGCATACCTGGCATTTGGCCCTCTTACTTGCATTTTTTGCCAAGCCATCACTGAGTTGCTCTTCTTAAAAACTTATTTTTTGAAGATGTTTGCGCCCTGCACCAATATTTCCCACGTACATACGATTGTTGCACCACTAAAACCCACGTACATACACATTTTGCACCACTAAAACCCGCGTATTCCTACAAAAGTTGCAAAAAAATAAAAAGTTGCAATGAATTCATTGAGATTACGGGCTATTGGGTAGTTTCCCAACTAATCCGCCACCTATATCCCGTCACCCAACCAAATAACCATCCTTTTGTCATATAAAAGGAGGTGTTGGGGTCTCATTCCACATATAGATATAAGAACAATGAAACTCTACCCGTTTCACATCCCCTCCTTGCCCTAAGCATTTGCAGCCGTTTTGTGAGAATTGCCTCATAATTCCCCAATTTGCCTTTCTTCCTCCATCATAAACCCATTATACTTCCCAAGAAGAATGTTCAGAGGAGAAGCCATACAGAGGTGCACTTGGATCTTTGTGAAGAGGATCCCAGACCATGTTCGTGGAGTAGTAATGGACTTTGGTTGTAAGTGATCATTGTATTATCAATAAAAGAAGTACTTTTCATATCCCAAAACATGATGTGTCGAATGTTTGCATTTGATTTATGTTTTTATTCTAATGTCTAACCCTTGATTTATATATGAATTGCATGCTTGTAGTTTCATGTTTATCTGTCTTTGAATGCAGGCCAGCCTTGGGAGGAGGCGTGCAGTCAACGAAGCTATCAAGTGAAAGATGATCATCATCAGACGTAGAGTAGAGGTATAGTTACCCGATCCTTCTCATTTTTCTTTTCGTGTATGAGTCTGGGATATGTTTGGGGTAGTTAGAGAAGTATGATACTTTTAAATGGTTATTGAAGGTCTTGAAGGTCCTCTGTTTATTTTAATTTAACAACAATATTTACAACATCTTCCCAAAATTGTAAGGGCAACCCAGAATGCAATCTCATAGTCCTTGCACACTCCATGATTGTCTAGTTCATCCTTTTTGACACACCATTTTCTTGTGGTGTTCTTGGAACTATTTTCTCTCTACAAATCCCATGGTATGAAAAATAATCATCAAACTCCTTGTTGCAATATTCACCTCCATTGTTTGATTTGAGACACTTCAACCTTTTTCCTGTCTCATTCTCAACCAAAGCATTCCATTTCTTAAAAGTATAAAAAACATCATATTTTTTTCGAATGTAATAAACCCATGTTTTTCTAGTTGCATCATCAATAAAAGTAGCATAATAAAGAGATCCACCAAGAGATGATACCCGATATAGTCCACGTACATATGTATGCACAAGCTCTAACCTTTCACTCTTCTTTTCTTTTCCAAATCTGAGAAATCTGACTCTCTTCTATTTTCCATAAACACAATGCTCACAAAAATCCAAATCAATTTGTTTAAGATCTGGCAACAAATTTCTTTTGTGAAGTATTTGCATCCCCTTTCACTCATGTGTCCAAGCCTATGTGCCATAGTGATGTATCCACTCATGTAGAAACTAAATAGATAGAAGAGTTAGTATTACCAATACATAAATACAATGTACCTACCTTCTCTCCTTTTGCTATCACCAATGATCCTTTGGTGACCTTCCATGCCTTATCTGTAAATATGGATATACAACTCTCACTTGCCAACTGCCCTATTGAAATTATATTTTTTCTTAGATCTGGAAGATGTCTTACCTCTTTCAACAACCATTTGTTTCCACTCTTTTGTTTTATTTGTACCTTTCACATTCCAACAATTTTGCATGGTGCATCATCACCCAAATGAACCTGTCCAAAATCACCTTGAACATAATATAGAAAATGTTTCCTATGGGGTGTGGCATGAAATGAAGCCCCTGAATCTACTACCCAAGACTCATAAATATTATCTATAGAAAGAATCAAAGCATCTTGTAACACATCACATGTTACATTTTCTTCTTGATTTTTCTCTTGTTGTCCATCTATTTGTTTCTTTGGAGCTCTACAGTCTTTCTTCATATGTCCGTTCTTCCCAAAATTCCAACACTCTATCTTTCCCAGTCTGGATTTGGATATTCCCTTCCTATAATTCCCATGGTTCCTTGATCCCTTTCCTCTATCCTTTTGTATTCCCCTGTTCTCCATGTTTAATGCATTACCTGATGTTTGACCTGTGATTTTCCGTTTCATTTCCTCGCTAAGGATAACACTGACAACATCATCAATTTTTAGAGTGTTTGAACCAAAGACATAGTTACTTACAACCATGAACAATCCATTCCAAGTTTCTGGCAATGAGCACATGATTAGAAGAGACCCGACCTCATCCAACTTAACTGATTAGTAATCATATTAATTTCATTTAAATGATATGCAACAGACCCACCTTCCGACATCTTCATATTAAATAATTTCTTCATTAGAAATACCTTATTGGATGCTGAGGGTTTTTCATACAGTTTATCCAATGCGTCCATCAAATCCTTTGTTTTCTTTTCTTTCGAAATAGTGAAAGCCACCGATGCTGCCAGGATCAATCGTATCGTTCCTAGTGCCTTTCTGTCAAGAACCTCCCATTCTTTGTCCTTCATGGCCGTCAGCTTCTTTTCTATTCTGCCCAATGGTAGGAATAAAATACTTATGATATAAATAATCTTCTATTTGCATCTTCCATAATTGGTATTTTTGGCCGTTAAATTTCTCGACCCTAAACTTTCCATCTTATGCCATTGCTCCCACTCAAACCAGGAACCCTCTTTTCCCGCGAGTTACCTTTCGCTCTAATACTAGTTGTTAGAAAAACATGATGTTGGAGTAATAAAATAAAACAAATGTAGAGATAAAACACAAACGATACACAATAAAATAAAGACACAGATATATGTGGTTCACCCAGTGTGGGCTACGTTCACCAGAGAAATTGTCATGTCCTTCCTTTATTATTATCCAACAAATGAAGGGATACAACCTAAAACACAATCGATGTAACTTCCTCTTCTTTCTGTCACATTATCCTCTCTCAGAATACAATATTCGAAATCATACACAACCGCAATACAATTCCCTCATAAAAGAGGGTTTCCTTCTAGGGCAAAAAATCCTAACATAACTTCTACCATCAGATATGAGACCTTATAATGAATGATCCATATTTACTATGAAATTAAAATATACATTTAAAAGACAAGTTTTCCTTCAGGGGATTCACCCCTGAACCCATGTTGGCCCGTGAACCCCCAGCTGGGGGGATGAGCCCCACAGACCCCGTAGGGGGGGAAAGCCCCCCCTGCAACCCCCCCCACATGGATGGGTGTACAGTCTTCATGTGGTATAAACATGGATGAAAACAAATACCTATGAATCATGAATATAATCAGGCTCCACAACCAACAAATCTAGCTGAATAAAAATGAATAAAATTGTGAAGAGCTAGAATTTGAAATTGTTTCCTTAAGAAATGAACTTGATAAAAAAACTATTAAGTTGAATAGAATATTGAAGTTTGAAAAGAGTATTGAAATATTAAATGATATCGTCAATTGTCAAATGTCTCCATTCATAAGAGTGATATTTGATATGATGCTATTATTTCATCCCTACCTACAACCAGGGAAGTTTTATTTGTTGCGGGTGGAGTTTAGACTGGTTTGCTAGAAGAACAACCTATTGTTGATTGTGCCAAATAGATTGATGGGTTTCTTGTTTCTCACATGGTATAATTTGAGCATACATATGACATTGTTTATGATATGCCAGGTTGTTCTACTCCTGTAAGCGAACTTGACCTTGATCCTACTTTCTTTGATCGACCAACATAAAAATATATGCCTATCATCATCCTCACCCTAAAAAATGAAGGAATGATAATCATGATTTTCAATTTTTGTAGAAGAAACGTGAAAGACATAATGGTTGACCAATGTCGATTACCAATATAGATTGTGGTTGGATTGATGGATGGTCATGGAATCATTTGACCAGATGTTTTAGGACTTCATATCGTTGTGTATCATCAGTTTTACAATTGTGCAAAGTTCCTCTTACTTATTGATCATTGCCTTGGAAGTGGTCAACCAAGGATCCACCTGGCATGAAAATCGACTGGAGTTTTGACTGAGTGATTATGGAGAAGCATAAGTTTAGGGGTAGCATCCATTTTTCATTGATGTCAAAGGGGGAGAGTTGCAGATGTGGGGATAATTCTTTCTATTCATGGTGGACCCTGTGTTTCCTTACAAGATTGCTATCAATGAAAAGGGGGATATTTTTGGAATTATTGTCATTGATGCCAAAGGATTAATGATGTCATTAATGTCATATTATGACATCACAATACACACAACATTTCCAGGATTGATTTATATATAGAGGTCTACAAGTATATTAAAAATGGGTGCATGTGAAAAATTAAAAAATGAAATGGCGGTTTCAAACTCATGAGTTTGAGGTATTTTCCCATGGTATAGGGAATTAATTATTTAATTAAGGGTCATGTCCTTTCATGAAGGGTTATGAAAATGTATAAAAATGGAAATCATTGAGAGAAAGTGTGTGTGTGAAAAATGGATTAGCAAAGATTGAATTGCGAAATCAGTTTTAGGTCATCTTGGCATTTTCATGATAATTGTTTTTCTAGGATGTTTTAGACCTTGAAATTTGGAAATATAGAGGAAAGATATTGGTGTACATGTTGTACATATTTCATATGCTGGTTCTCTAACTTTCAGAGATATTCCCTGTGGAAGTTAGGGTTCTTGAATGCTCCTGAAATCAATGTCAAACATGTTAGCTTGGCACTTTCACTATAACTTATTTTTTGGGATGTTTCAGACCTTGAAACTTTGCAGAGATAGAGGATATCTCTTGCTATACATGTATAAATTTAAGATGTTGTTTCGCTATACTTTCAGAGATATATCTTGTGGAAGTTAGGGTTCTCTAATGATTTTGAAATCAATTTCAAACAGGTCACCTTGACACTTTTTTTATAGATTATTTTTTGGGATGGTTCATACCTTTAAACTTTGTAGAGATAGAGGAGAGATCTTGGTGTATATGTAGTACAAAATTTATATGCGGGTTCGATATACTTTCATAGATATTCCCTTTGGTAGGTAGGGTTCCTGAATACTCCTGGAATTACTTTCAAATAGGTCAAATTGAAACTTTTGATATAAATTATTGTATAAGATGTTTTAGACCTTGAAACTTTGTAGAGACAATGGATATATTTTGGGGTAAATGTGGTACAAATTTCATATGATGTTTCTCTATACTTTCGGAGATATTCCTTGTGGAATTTAGGGTTCTTGAATGCTCATGAAATCAATTTCAAATAGGTCAGCACGAAACTTTCGATATAACTTATTATCTGGGATGTTCCAAAGCTTGAAACTTTGTAGAGATAGAGGGTAGATCTTGGTGTACATGTGGTACAAATTTTAGATGATGGTTCTCTATACTTTCAAAGATATTCCATGTGGAAGTTAGGGTTCATAAATGCTTCTGAAATCAGTTTCAAATAGGTCATCTTGGAACTTCTGCTATAACTTATTTTATGGGATGTTTCAGACTTTGAAACTTTGCAAAGACAAAGGAGATAACTTGGTGTACATGTGGTACACATTTTAGATGTAGGTTCACTATACTTGCGGAGATATGCCCCATGGAAGTTAGGGTTCTTGAATGATCCTGAAATTAGTTTCAAACAGGCCAACTTATCATTTTCACTATAGCTTCTTTTCTAGGACTCTTCAGATGGTGAAAAATTTAGAGAACAAAGGAGACATACATAAGTAACTCAGGTAAAAATTTCAAAATTAGATTTGCAAAATTGGATGTGACTGTTGCACAAGTTCATCCTTGGGAAGAAGCCCAAAATGACAAGTTTTGAGAAAGTTTCCATTTGGAAATTCAAACTTTTCTCAGACCTGGTAAAGGAAGAAGTAGTGAGAAGACCCGATGAAGGAAAAATTAGTGAGTAGACTTGGTGAAGGTAGAAGCAACACACATACTTGGTGAAAGAAGAAGTAGCAAATAGACTCGGTGAAGGTTGGTGCAACTCACACAAAGAGATTGGTGTCTCTTTCTATGTTGGTGCTTAGCGGTGGGGATTGGTGTCTACTACTAGAAAATCAATCTATTGGACATCCATAGGAAATAAAGCTTGCAAGTTCTTTTGTGTTGATTGTGGAGCCACATAATGTAAAATTCTATAAAAAATATCTTACATTGTGTTGCTTAGCACTTGGACTAGGGTGTTAGAAATTTTTCTTTAATAATTACGTCCTAAGATTACTTCATTCACATCTTAGCATATATTCATTATCCTAATTTACTTATGATTAGTTATGTGAACTATAAAAAAGTGGTTATTGGAAGTTTATACTATCATGAGTAACAAGGATATGAGTAATAAGGAGAATAATGATTTTGGTATCTTCATAATTTTTATGTTCATTATATCTTTCAATTGGTATCATGGAATGATTACAATAAAAATCCATGATTCAATTGGTATCATGATTACGATCAAAATCCATGATTAAAAGGAAATTCTATTGTGGGGATGATCATGATCGTGATCATGGGAGTTTATTTTGATGGTGATGGCCCTTTTTTCTCTCATGGAAGAAGACCAAAAATTTATCGGATGCGTTGTTTGAAAGAAGAAATCTCCTTGAAATGCATGCTTGCAAATATTTAGACATATATAAGTATACGTGAATTTATATTTTTTTAAAAGGAAAAACACTCTATGCATGAAAGCTTTAAATCTGACTTCATATAACATCTATAATTATTTTTCTAGTAAAGACAAGAATATAGCAAAGGATATCAAAGTTGACTCCAGTTATACAACACTTGATTGCTTGTTCAATATATTTGGGAATTGAAGTGGGATCTCTTATATAGTTATTTTATGTGTGAATGTCATTGATCTGTTTTATGATCTACATGAAATGAAGGTTTATATGCATTGGAAATGAAATCATATGTTACTTCTTCATATTCTACTTGTAAACAACCATTTATATGTTGGAAACATGCCAACTAATTTTCTCATGTGGTCACATGCAGATGCAGATGCACACGCACATGCATGTCAACTACTTATGAATTGTTTGTGTAACTATGTGATCGATTCATGATTAGTCTGTGTAACTGAGTGATAGACGTTATATATACGAGAATACCCATAGCGGTAGATACACAATGCGAGCTAGAGAGCAGTGAGTGTGAGAGGAGAGGATGGTTGTATACATATGAAGGCTATTGTAGTTCTCCCTTGAATAACTGAAGACCAATAATGATTGCTCGTGGTTTTTACCCGAGTTGGGTTTCCACATAAATCATTGTTTCAAGTGTGTCTTTGTTTATCTTGGTTTCATGTGTGTTTAATCTAGCTCATGTATGCTCTGGTTTTGTGCTTTGTTTTTCTTCCGCTGCCCAACAAGTGGTATCAGAGCTTAGGTGAATTGAGTAGGTGTCGTAGGTGATCCAAGGATAATTTCATGCAGGTCTCCGGAGAGAGAAAGAGATGTGATTGTGTGTCTCAGGTCATTTATTCTCCCTAGACAGTGTTAGAGGCACGTCAACGCTCTCACACTTAAGAAATACCAATTTTTGGGAAATCGACACACACGGTTTCTGCACCACTGAGCATCGACACATCGATGCTCCCCCATCCACACTCAAGGAGCGCTAGCGCTCCCCCGTCTATAGTAAGGTAGCGTTGATTTCCAAACTAGCACCCCCCTTACACCCATTAAGAAGCGTCGATCTTTAAAAAAAAAAAAACTCGCATGCATGGAAATAATGGTATGAAGTTCAATTTTTTGGATTACATACAAATTCAAGGTATGGACGAAATTTAGTTTCCATTAATCACTTGTATGTAGTGAATTGTTTATGATTAAAAGATGGAGAAATCGAATTTATGGAGGGAGGTGAGTTTTAAGAAAGGTGGATGCCATAAAGTTTTTTTATTGGGAGAATATTAAATATATATATTTTTTAAGAGTTGAACTTTTACGGATTTGGTAAAAGGTTTTTAAAAAATATTTTAAAAAACTTTTTCACCATTAGTTTTGGGTTCAATCTTGAAGTATAAGGTTATTCTTTTATAAAGAGGCTCAATTTTATAAGCTATTGTTTGGACGGTTGTTTATGCTAATGGCGAAAGTGCAGTGTTCTAAGTTTGAGGTGGAGAAATTTAGCGGTAAGAATAGCTTTGCATTGTGGAAACTCAAGATGCGGGACTTGCTTGTGCAACAATGATTGCAAAAGGTGTTGGTTGGAAAGAGAAATAAACCAACACGCATGACAGACGAGGACTGGGAGGATCTGGATGCAAGAGCCCTCAATACTATTTGTTTGTCTCTGGCAGATGAGGTGTTGTTTAACATCATTGAAGAGGAGACAAAAATAGGTTTGTGGACCAAACTGGAGAGTCTGTATATGAAAAAGAACTTGTCAAAAAAAATATTCTTGAAGAGGCATTTGTACAGCTTGCGGATGAAAGAAGGTACGAAAATTACTGATCACTTGAATGTCTTCAATACTCTGATTTGTCAATTAACTAATATGGAAGTAAATTTTGAAGATGAGGACAAGGCGGTTACGCTATTGTGTTCGTTGCCTGAGTCTTGGTATTATCTGGTCACAACTGTGTGGTTTAACACAACGGATTCCATTGACTATGACACTGTTGTGGGAGCTTTGTTGTTTGAGGAGATGAGGAAAACATCTGGTAAATAAACCTCAACAGAAGAAGCAATGGTGGTTAGAGTTCGATATACAGAAGGAGGGAAAGATCAAAGAGGTACAACCTGGTCTAAGTCAAAAGATAGTAAGGGTAAGGAAAAATGTTGGTTTTGTGGCAAATCTGGGCATCTCAAGAAGGATTGTTGGAAAAGACAACAAGCATCCAAAGAGGACTCCACAATAGAAGAAAATTCAGCTACAAGTATGGTTGATGAAGTTTTGTTTTTTTGTTGTGTCTCTCCACCTGTGTTTGCATAGAAGGTGCAGGGCAGTGATGGTTGAGTCACCGTGAAATAATAATAAAAAGAAAAAAAAATGTATTTACTTTGGAGTTGTAGAAATTATTGATTGCATGTAAATGGGCATATGTTTGTAAGACTTGGATAGGCATGTGTACCCCTAGTTTATCAGGTCACCTATGAAAAGTCTAGACATATATTTAGGTAGATTGAATATGTGGGGGGGGCATGTATATTGGGTTAACCTTGACTCGGTGAAAGAGTTAATGAGTTAAATCTGTTTTTTAGGTCAAAGCAGGTGGTTTTTCGAGTCCATGTGTTTTGGGTATCCCGTGGTAATGTGTCCATGGAATTACATGTAATGAAGCCTATAAAAGGCTTGGTGAACTCCATTGTAAATGGGCCTGGAGGTAAGCGGTTAAGGCTTACTTGACCAGTTTGGATGGATTTGGTCAAAGTTGTTCGAATGAAAAGTTTGAGGTGGAGCAGTGTTTGGTGAATCTCCTTTTATAAGGGGATATA
>ML800310.1:113696-125826 GCA_009831015.1 Picea engelmannii
ATCTTGTACTTGAACATTTAAGTGGGGTAAAAGGAGGTTGCCCCCTCGAAGAGGCTTATTATCTGAGATTATCTCTTTTTCAAGGCGTTGAGTACTTTTCCTGAGGTTTTTCTATGCTATATTGATGTTTGGTTCTTAACATTGGTCCAGAATCTCCATGCAGGGACTCTCAGGACTCGTAGTTATGAGCAAAGTTGGATATAGGTCAAGCATCTCAGACATGCAGGCCTCAAATCATGGCTGGATTACACCATCAATCTCTACAGCCAACAAAACCGTGGTTTCTATTTAATGGTATGATTCCCTTTCCCAATCCAAACACGAACGAGGAAAGATGAATGAGTGAAGGAATGAATGGAGTGCAGACTCCACGATAGAGGATGAACAATGAACAAATCAGGTGAATGAGCACTTGGCCTTCCCCCAAGAACTCACGTAGTTGATTCCCCCCGATTAAGAAAAATGAGTAATTAAAAAAATGAAATAAACACTTAGGCCCTCAATCCCCCTTCTTGTGGATCATATCCCCCTATAACTCTAGTTTGTGTCCGTCTAGCAACCAATGATGTGTTTATTATTAATAATGATCACACATTACATTTCTTAGGCACACTGACCTTTTAATAATTGTTTGGGCACTCTTGCCTCTCAACCATGTAACAATACACTATTTAATATGGGGGTTCAAAACCCTTGTAGGGGATATTATAAGTTTGATGATTGGTCATTTTATTTTTGTGTTGTAAAAAGTAAATCTAGTTCAAATTTTTAAAGGGGTATAAGAAGTTTGATAAGCCTTTGTAGGGGATATTAGAAGTTTGATGCTTGGTTTTTTTATTTTTATTTTTTTGGAGATGGTGAGTAAAATGGTTTTGAGAATGCATGACTTGAAAGTAGTTGTAAGAAGGGTCTAGACATTTTTCTTTAATATTTGTAAGGAGTATCATTTTATTTTGTAAAGGACCTTTCAAATTGCTTAAGGGGGATTGCAATTTACAGAATTTGTAATTGGGGGTATAAGATTTTATGCACTTCAAAACTTGAAGGTATGATGTGTTTTTGGAAATTATAAAGTGATAAGTTATTCCCACATTTAGGAGGATTTGGAAACTTAATAAAATTTATTTTTTGATCTTGTGTCCTAGACATGTCTAAAATTAAATAAGGGGGTCTAAGGAACATGTATGTGTGTTCTATAGTGTTTATTGGCCCCTTTTTGGTAGTATTTTGATTCTATTTCTATTCATATTTCCACACACATCAAACTTGATTATGTGACAAATCAAACACATGCACATAATGCAAAGAAGGAAAGTACATGAATGAAAACAACAATACAAAGAAGGAAAGCACATATAATCTCACGACGACGAGAAAAAGGGACAAAATAATTTTCAATTGAAGACAAATTTCCTCTCAACTTGGAAGCATCTTTTTCTATAAGGTTTCTTGCAATATTTATTTTTGTAAAGTTTTTGGATGCCTCAGATTTGCATCAATTCTTTGACTGCAATTCTAGGCGTTTGAGTCCCCCATTTAGTTTTTAGGAGTCTTACTTCAAGGTGGAGTTGCAAGAATCCCTTATGATGTATTGACAATCCAACAATTTTAGTGTTTTTTCCACACTTTGAAATTTGTATTTATAGCGATCTCATTTGGTCCAAAATTAAATAGGGAAATCCAATGTGTGTGATGATAAAGTTCTTTGTATGATGTTCCTAGTTGGTAACTGTTTGGCATTATGACAAGTTGGTCTTGTTTGCAAAACTTGGTTGTTTTTGCAACACATTGTTTTTGGTCCTTGAATCACTTCTTTGGATCACGATGGCAAGTATCAAAGACTTGTTTAGTCTTATACACAATTTAATTAAAACTACACTAGGATCAACTATTCAAATCAACAAAACTTCACTAAGTCATGTAGCTACATGTATAAGCATCATGAAAAAAAAGATTGATCTACTTCAAACTCATAACATATTGTTAAATGATGAATTCCAAATTCATCTCCATAAACATTTTGAGCCCATACTTCTTCAACAGAATCAATCATTTGGATTAACTATTGTTGAAAGTGACCACAAGGGCATTGGGCATCATCTAGCTATGAATTAGAGAGTGGCGTATGATAATGACACTATGAATGTAGATGGAGAATTGGATAAAGACAATCTAAAGGATAAGGATAAATTTGAGAATCAAGAGAAACAAATTTGTCTCGGGACATGAAAAGAATAATTTCGACTCCTTTCATATTCCTTATTATTCTAGACCAACTACATTTTTTAGCACATGGTTTCTTTGTGATTATTTGCATTAACATTTAGTGGATGATGGTGAGAAGGAACTTGATCTTGATGATTTGGAACATGATGATGATGATATAATTGATTCTAATATTGATGATGATGTACACAAGTAATAATGATAAGCTCTATGAAGCACTCGACCTTGAGGATCATGTTTAGGAACAAGAGGATAAGGATGTTGTTGATGCAATTCATGATGATGAGGATGATGCACTTGATGTTTCTAAGTTGGATGATGTATTTGAATAGTTACAACACTATCATTGGGTTGGCCACATTGCATTGTATTGTTTTGATCTTAATATATGTAGGTTATGTGGGAACACAAATAAACTTTCAGAAAAGTACCAAAGGAAAACAAAGATTTAGAGAAAAGATGTAAATTTTGGATGGTTAGGTACTTGGAGTTGGATTTTGGAAGACAATTTGTTGTAGTAGTCTTATCGTTGGGTTCATACTGTTGGATTACTGAGAGGGGGGGGTTAATCAGTAATAGAGCAATCATAATCCTTTTCAAACCAAATAATCCAAGTGTTATATCAATGTAGAATTATCATCCAATAATAAGGAATGAACAAATGAACAATCATACACATACACAATACACCAGTGTTTTGCGTGGAAACCCAAAACAGGAGAAAATCACATAATGCTTTTTCTTATATGTCTTGAAGAATTACATTCATTGGAAGCACCAACTTCCTTTGTTTTCCAAATGCAACTGGAAGGACGCTCCAACCCCCTAGTTTCTCAGGGTACAACCCGAGGGAATTTCCAACTCCCCAATTCTCTAGATACAACCAGAAGGAGGCTACAACCCCCTATGTTCTCCAGATACAATCGGAAGGTGAATAGAACCACATGTCCTTGCCCCATCCAACCTCCTTGAAGTAGAAGTAGAATTATGGAACCATTGTCACACTATCACTGTGAGATATACCACTGTAAACCTGTACCAATAAACCTGAACCATGCATCAACCTGTACCTCAACCTGTAATCAACCTGTACCATAAACAAGTGCATCAACCATGCACCAATGTGTACCAAACAACCTGTAATAAACCTGTACCATAAACAAGTGCAACCAACCATGTACCAAGTATGTACCAATCATGTGTCAACTACTCATCAACTATGACTCATCAATATGTACCAACATCATCAACTATACACCTCATGTATGTGCCAACTCATCAACTACTTGTCTCAACCATGTACCCAACATGTACCTTAACCAAAAGCCATCATCAATTTCATCATCCAAATATGATTTGTAACTGTGTAATAGACCTGGTGTATATTATCACATACCTGCAAACATTCCTTAACTTTAACAACAAGAGACTATCATTTTCATCAAACTTTTCTTTAGTCTCACATGACTAGTTTTGGATTAGTCAACAACCCTAACTTGAAATAATCATAAATTTGTACCTGTAATGAATAAAGATTTGAAATTGATACACAATGTTCTTCAGTGTATTTTATGAAATTCCTCCAGGTTTCACTACTTGGAACCTCTCAGAAAAGGATTTGTAGCAAAAATGGCATACCTTGTTGAATTCTGGCTTATTCTAGAGAACGGCCTTGTAGAGCATGCCCCGCAGGGAATGTTTGTTGAATCGATCTGAAACTATTACAAAGAATACTAATGATTGTATTATAATCAAAACATTTTGTATTACTAAATTGGGGTTTGTTATGAATATGTTATGACTTTTTTACTCGAAACACCTGTTTTAGACTAGTTTCAGGAGTAGCCACAAACCCTATTTTCCACGAAGTGTAACTCCAAAAATAAAACGACCCAAAAATTGAATATTTTACCACAGATACTTGGATATGTTTCCTCAATGGCATAACAATTTCATGATATGAATCAATCTAGAAAAAAAATTATTTCGAAAATGGTGATATGACCTGTAAATAACATACCTTAGAAAGCATCATCAAAAGAATTTATCCTTCCTTGAATTCTGACCTTCTTTTATTCACCTTCCCCCAGAAATTAGGCTTAGATATCCTTTGGTTACCTCAGATACCTATAGATATTCAATATGCTCAAGTGTGATCTAAAATGA
Organism: Picea engelmannii; assembly: GCA_009831015.1. NCBI lineage: Eukaryota > Viridiplantae > Streptophyta > Pinopsida > Pinales > Pinaceae > Picea > Picea engelmannii. The sequence goes on from ML800310.1 coordinate 118,089, forward strand.
GAGAGCCTTGCCTCTTATTTATACTCTCCAAGTAGCTTCCTTAAAAACATCTTCTAGGTCACTTTGCCCACTTTCCTTACTTTAGGGTTAACCCACTTCTAATTTCTCCATTAAATTTATTATTTAAATCATTTATTTTGTATTCACTTTGAATTATAGTACAATCATCACTTCACTTTATTATTTACCTTCTTAAATCTCTTAAACCACTTTGACTACTTTGACCTTTTGGGGCTTCTAGATGACATATGAGGGTCCTCCAACTTTGTAAGGCCATAACTTTCAAACCGTGAGGAGTTATGTGACGTTCCACATACCACCAGAAATGGAATGTCATGTAATATCCATATATAATAGTATTACCCTCAAATATATCGAAACACATACCATTATCCATCAAACAAACTTGGGTCCATTACCCAAACCTAGGTTCTCCAACTTCTTATGGCCATAACTATCTAACCGTGAGGAGTTATGTGACGTTCCACATACCACTGAAAATGGAATGAAAAACACTATCCATCTAGAATATTTTCACTGAATAATTGACTGACCTTCATCTCATTATTCCACAAATAAGCATTGGTTCTCTAACCATACTTCTAGGATAACTCAATCCGCAAAGCGTCTTCCCGTTAGATATTTCACCATAAGGAAACCACTTTGGAGTTCATACTTTGTGATATCATGATTTATTCAAGGGTTGAAATCAACGACAACCAACCTTAATCAACAATCTCCCCCTTTGGCATTGATGGAAACACTCTGATGCAAAACTGAAATTATGCCATGCAATACTGAAGTCATATCACTCATGCTTCCCCTGGAACCATGTCTTTGTCCTCTGCATCTCTGTGACCATTTCTCCCCCTAGAACGATGCCTATGTCCTATGCATCTGATGAATCTCTCCCCTTTTTACATAAATGGAAAAGGTATCTTTCCATCCGGGGCTACTCCCCCTGACTGAATTGTCATCTTTATGGTGCTTCCTCATGTACATCTAAGACATATAAGATAAGCATTCAAAAACATTCATTTTGGAGTAGAAATAACTCCGAGTCTCTGGCGAAGATACTCAAAGGATTCCCTTGGAAGTGGTTTTATAAAGATGTCTGCCACTTGTTCTTTTGTTCCCACATACTCAACTCTAATGTTCTTTTCTGCAACCTGCACCTGTAGAAAGTGATACTTGATTGGAATGTGCTTCGTCTTGGAGTGCATCACCAGATTTTTTGAGATACTTATGATGCTTGTATTATCACAATAGATTGGAATGGGCTCGTCATACTCAACCTATATATCTGTCGGAGTTTGTTTCATCCAAAGAACTTGTGTACAACATGATGCTGCTGCAATATACTCTGCCTCGGTTGTAGATACAGATATTGATGATTGTTTCTTTCTTAGCCATGATACTAAACGCTTACCCAAGTAGAACGTTTCTCCACTAGTGATTCATCAGTCATCAATACAACCTTCCCAATCTGCATCTGTGTAAGGAATAAGTGATAGATCCTTTCCTTTTGGATATCATAATCCAAACTCTTATGTTCCTTTGAGATATCTGAAAATCCTCTTCACTGTTAATACATGTGATTCCTTTGGTGTTGCTTGAAATCATGTCACCTGTCCAAATACCCGCATTTACATCTGGTTTGGATGCTGTCACATATAGTAGGTTGCCAATCATTGACTTGTGTTGCCTCTGATCTATAGACTTTGAATCATCGTCTTTTTTCAACTTGCAACTGGTTTGCATGGGAGTGATAACTGGTTTGCAATCTTCCATTCCAAATCTCTTTAGCATTTCTCTTATATACTTGGTTTGAGAAATAAAAATTCCATGGTTGCTTTGACGTATCTGAAGTCCCGGAAAGAAGGATAGTCCTCCAAGTAATGAAATTTCAAATTCATTATGCATATCCTTTGAAAATTTATGGCTTAACTTGTCATCATCACTACCAAAAATAATATCATCAACATAAACTTCAATTAATAAAATATTACCTTGACTTACCTTTATGTAGAGGTTGTTGTCTGCACTTCCTTTTTTGAACCCTGCCTATTGCAGATATTTATCCAGTCTAGAGTACCATGCTCTAGGATATTGTTTTAGACCATACAAGGCCTTCTTTAATTTGCACACATAGTCTGCATTCTCTGACAACTAAAATACTTCTGTTTGTTCAATGTAGACTTCTTCTTCAAGTTTCCCATTTAGAAAAGCTGATTTTACGTCCATCTGATACACTTTAATATTTTTGGAGCATGCATAAGCTAAAAGAAAATGGATTGATTCCATTCTGGAAACTGGGGAAAATGTCTCTTCAAAGTCGATTCCTTCAATTTGTGCATATCCTTTACATATCAATCAAGTTTGTTCCTTGTAACCTGTCCATCTTCATTCAATTTATTCCTGAAAACCCATTTTGTGCTGATGACATTCTTATTCTTTGGTCTTGGAACCAATTCCCAAGTGTCATTTTTCTCTATTTGATCCAATTCTTCATCCATGGCCTTATTCCAAAATTCATCCTTCTTGGCTTCTTCAAAACAACTTGGTTCAATTGTAGATAAGAGTGTTAGGTGTGTTTGTTTTGGTGAACATATTCTTCTTCTAGCCTCAACTCTTGCATCATTGTTTCTGATAATCTGATCTAAAGGATGATTCTTCTGTACTCGTCTGCTAGGTTTCTTTGGAGACACTTGTTGAACTTGCTCTTCTGCTTCTGTTGGATTCTCTTCATCTTCCTCTTCTACTTCTTTTTCATCTTCTGCTTCCTTTTCGAAAGGTTGTTCCATTGATTCATTTTTTTCTTCCTTTGATTCTGGTCTGCCTGTTTCATGAATTGTTACGTTTATGCTTTCCACAACTTTGTTCAATCTCAAATTGTAACACTTGCATGATTTCCTTGTACTTGAGTAACCAAAAAATACTCCTTTGTCCACATGAGAGTCAAACTTTTCCATTCTGCTATCTTCTCTTTTGATGTAGCATTTTCTTCCAAAAACTCTAAAGTGATTTACATTTGTTGCTCTTCCTTTCCCTAGCTCGTAGGGAGTTTTGTCAATGTTGTTTCTGAGCATTACTTTGTTTTGAATGTGAACTATTGTATGCACTGCCTGTGTCCAAAATATATCTGTCAATTTGGAATCCATTAGCATTGTTCGAGCCATTTCCTGTACTGTCATGTTCTTTCTTTCAACAACTCCATTTCGTTGACGTGTCCTAGAAACATATAATTTCATTTTTATTCCATGATTGTTGGAGAAGTCCATAAATTCCTTTTAATTGAACTCTCCTCCATTATCATATCTCAATCATTTGATTTTTGAATCCATTTAATTTTCAACCATTTCCTTGTAGATCTTAAAGTTTTCAAAAGATTCTGACTTATTCTTGAGAAAGCAAACTGCAGTCATTCTTGTGTAGTCATCAACTAATAACATAAAGTGTTTCTGACCTTTTAAACCCTTTGTTGTAGTTGGTCCAACTAGATCAGTGTGCACAATTTCCAGTGGTCTTGTCATTGAATATTCCTTTGATTTGAACCTAGTCTTTGTGTGATTTCCTTGTTGACAATGCTTGCATAAAGTGTTGGTTGGTTTCATGATCTGAGGAATTTCTCTAAGTGATTCTCTTTTGTTGACTTTGACAAGGTTATCAAAATGTATGTGACTCATTATTTTGTTCCATAGCCAACTTTCATCTTCCTTTCCTAGACAACACTTTTCATTTCCAATTTCACTTAGCACATATATGTTGCTTGAAGTTCTTGCAGCTGTAGCAATCAATTTTCCTGAACCTTCTTTTCTTATCTCTCACTTTTGTGAATTGAAAGTAAATTTATGACCTTGGTCACACATTTGAATCACACTTAGAAGATTATGTTTCATATATTCTACTAGTAGAATGTTTTCTGCCTTTGTATTCTTGTTCATAATTCTGACTGTGCATTTTCCAATGATTTTAGTTGAATCATCATTTCCGAAGGAGACTGATCCATCTCTTTCCTTTCTTAATGTAAGAAACTTGTCTCTATCCCCTGTCATGTGTTTTGAACAACCACTGTCAACATACCAACCACATTTCTTCTACTTATCTTGTAGAGCGAGTGTGAATTATTCATTGCTATATTGATTCTCCTTTCTTATCCATGTCCTTTTCTGAGGTTCTTGTCTGTGACTGTTGTTATTCTGTTGTGGTTTTCTAGGAGGGATTGCCATTCTACAATATTTGGCCATGTGTCCAAAGTTGTTACATTTGTAACATTCCACTTTAGTGCTCAAAGATTCAAACCTGTTGTAACTTCTTCTTTGTGTTTCACTAGGCCTTCTTGGATAACCCTTTTGTGTATGACTTTCAAAGTTGTTTATGTTCCTGTTGTTAGCTCTGCAATTCACATTTTTATGTCCAAAATTATTACATGCATAACATAAACCAAAAAATATAGTTTGATACCCGGGAGTTGAAGATCTTCTGAAAGGCGGTGCTCTTATGAATCCTTCTTCTTCTTGAGTCCTATTTGTCTGTTGTTGATTCTAAAATCTGAATCTTCTCGGTGGAGGAGTGTCTCTATAATCTTCCTTGTATATCTCCCTATCCCCTTTGATTGTTTATGCATAGATTTTTGGATATGTTTCTTGCTCTGTTGTTCTGGAGCTTGATCCTTTTTCTGTCTGATTGTATCCAAGTCCAGACTTGTCAAGATGAGATTTTTGATTACTGATAATGTCATCCAAAAATTTTGAGCTATTCTGCATATTTTTCTTTTGAATATCCTTTCTTAATGTGACAATTTCTGCTTCCAAATTTCCAATGATCCCGTCCTTTTATTCTAGTTGTTCTTTGAGTGCTTCTTCAATTCTTTTATCTTCGTCTATTTGGACCTTCGAATTTGTGATAATTTGTTCTAGTTCTTGAGTGTCTTCTTTCTTGTCTAGGTCTGCTTGTAGTTTCTTGTTTTTCTTTTTTTCTCTTTTGATAACTTCTATGGCACACATCAATTCTTCTCGGTAGTCAACTTCTGCCTCTTCAATTTCTTCTTCGACTTCTTTATATTCTTCTTTGGCTTCTTCATATTCTTCTTCGAAGTCTTATTTATCAGAGTCTTCTACTACCATGAATAGAACTCTTCCTATCTCACTGTCATTGACGTCATCTTCATCTGATGATGAGATGTATTCTTTGGTGTATAAGCTTTTCTTGAAAACTTTCTTTGCAGTTCTTTTTCCTTTATATGTTTGTTTACCTTTTGAGTAACCTTCATCATTTATCTTTTTCTTATGAGGACATTTGTTAGCAAAATGACCAATACCATCACAATTAAAACAAATTAAATGAAGCTTACCTCTATACCTACCGTTGGTTCCCTTGTTCAGTCTTTTGACAAAGTTGGTCACTTCTTCATCATCTTCCGAGACATCATTATTGCTTCTATGTTATTCTTGTTGCTTTTCCTTTTGCTTTGATATTTTGGATGCTTTGAAAGCTGCTTCTTTTACATCTGGATTTTCTTGTTCAGTTCTCATTTCATATGTTGTGAAGATTCCATCCAGTTCGTCCATGCTTATTGAGTTTAGATCTGATCTTTCTTCTAGTGCTAATATCTTAGGGTCAAATCTCATAGAAAGAGATCTTAGTACCTTTTGAACAAGTACAAATTCTTCAATTTCTTCTCCCAATCCTATGATTGCATTCACTGTTTCATCTACTCGTAAGAAGTAGGCTGCAATATTCTCATCTTCCTTCATCTTTAGTTGTTCGAAATGACCTCTGTAAGTTTGAAGCTTTTCTTCTTTGACTTTTGAATCTCCTTCATAAATATTTTGAAGCTTGTCCCAAATCTCTTTAACGGATTTACAATGTCAAATTTTGGTGAATATCGTTTCACTGAGACCATTCAGAAGTGCATTTTTGGCTTTGGAATTATTCTGACTGAGTTTCACTGCTTTGTCATTTGTTGGTGGAATTGTTGGTGTTGTGTATCCATCTACAATTGATTTCCAAATTTCAAATCCCTGTGGATGTATATATGTCTTCATCCTTATGCTCCAAAAAGCATACTTTTGTCCATAAAATTGTGGTATTCCATTTTTATACAAGTTGTTTCTCTCCATGAACTACCTTTCAATGGTTAAACTGATTTCTGAAGGAACCTGCTCTAATACCAAATTGTTGGATTACTGAGAGCGGGGGTGAATCAATAATATAGCAATTATAATCCTTTTTAAACCAAATAATCCAAGTGTTATGTCAATGTAGAATTATCATCCAATAATGAGCAATGAACAAATGAACATTCATACACATACACAGTACACCAGTGTTTTACGTGGAAACCCAAAGCGGGAGAAAACCACGAAATGCTTTTTCTTATATGTCTTGAAGAATCACATTCATTGGAAGGACCAACTTCCTTTGTTTTCTAGCTGCAAATGGAAGGAGGATCCAACCCCCTAGTTTCTCAGGCTACAACCTGAGGGAAGTTCCAACTCCCCAATTATCTGGCTAGAACCAGAAGGAGGCTACAACCCCCTATGTTCTCCGGCTACAACCGGAAGGTGGATACAACCACCTAGCCTTGCCCCATCCAACCGCCTTGAAGTAGAAGTAGAATGATGGAACCACTGTCACACTATCACTGTGAGATATACCATTTTAAACCTGTACCAATAAACGTGAACCATGCATCAACCTGTACCTCAACATGTAATCAACCTGTACCATAAACAAGTGCATCAACCATGCATCAACATGTACCAAACAACCTGTAATAAACCTGTACCATAAACAAGTGAAACCAACCGTGTACCAATCGTGTGTCAACTACTCATCAACTATGACTCATCAATATGTACCAACATCATCAACTATACACCTCATGTATGTGTCAACTCATCAACTACTTGTCTCAACCATGTACCCAACATGTACCTTAACCAAAAGCCCTCATCAATTTCATCATCCAAATATGATTTGTAACTGTGTAATAGACCTAGTGTATATGATCACATACCTGCAAACCTTCCTTAACTTTAACAACAAGAGACTAGCATTTTCATCAAACGTTTCTTTAGTCTCACATGACTAGTTTTGGATTAGTCAACAACCCTAACTTGAAATAATCATAACTTTGTATGTGTAATGAATAAAGATCTGAAACTGATGCACAATGCTATTCAGTGTGTTTTATGCAATTCCTCCATGTTTCACTACTTGGAACCTCTCAGAAAAGGATTTATAGCAAAAATGACATATCTTGTTGAATTTTGGCTTATTCTAGAGAGCAACCTTGTAGAGCGTGCCCCACACGAAATATTTTTTGAATCGATCTGAAACTGTTAAAGATCATAATGAAGACTGTAATATAACTAACAAATTTTTTCTTACTTAATTTTTATATGTTATGAAGACATTATGATGTTTTTACCCAAAATACTTGTTTTAGACTAGTTTCAGGACTAGCCACAAACCCTATTTTCCACAGAGTGTAAATCCAAAAATACAACGAACCAAAAGATGAATTTTTTACCACAGATGCTTGGATATGTTTCCTAAATGGAATAGAAATTTCACGGTCTGATTCATTCTAGAAAAAAAATTATTTCGAAAATGGTGAGATAACATGTAAATAATATACTTTAGAAAGCATCATCAAATTTTTTTATCCTTCCTTGAATTCTGACCTTCTTTTCTTCACCTTCCCTCATAAATTCATCTTAGATATCCTTTT
>ML800310.1:136530-148826 GCA_009831015.1 Picea engelmannii
AGTAAGACGTCAAACTCGAAAGTTAGGTTAAAGTGTATGAATTTTTAAATGAAATTATATAAGCTTTTAAAAACTTTAGTTTTAAACAAACAAATGCCATTGGTTTTAGTGCCGAACTAATATGAAAAAACAAAATCGATTATTATAGTCCCTCCCAGCCCGAAGGGCAGGGACCCTTTGCAAGAATCGATTCTGGAAAAATTAAAAGAGATGTAAGATGGATGAGAAACGAACGATACAAAGCACTTTCCTCCATCAGTCCTGAACTTGTGAAGATTTAACGAATGGTTAGAGACAAAGGAATATAATTAACTATTGTTATAATAAAAATTTACATCATTGGTGAAAATGTAAGTGTTATTTACAACAGGCTAGTATGCATATTTGAATTGGCCTAATTCAATATTTTACAATTGGAAATAAAACATGTGTGTACGTTGATTGTAAAACCTATCTAAATCTTTGCAAATTAACTATTGTTATAATAAAAATTTATATAATTGGTGCAAATGTAAGTGTTGTGTACAATGAGCTTGTATGCATATTGGAATTGGCCTAATTCAATATTTTACAATTGGAAATAAAACATGTGTGTCCATTAATTGTAACACCTGTCTAAATCTTTGTAAAGAAAATGTCATTTTTTTTTAATATGTAACGTGGTCGATCGTTCAACGAGACAAATTCCACATAAGTATAGTTATATTAATTAATATTATTACCATTGGATTCCAGAATATGTTATCATGAAATCAAATGAATGTTAGCTAATAATTTCTACTTCCTCCAATCGTTTGGAACGTAAGCATGACACCGATTTATCTGATGCGGGTGAAGAATGGGGTCGTTAATAATTATAAAGGGGGAATGCCAAGATTGCTTAATCACAGATCAAATGAGGTTGCATATCCAATGAAATTAGGAATATGCTACTGACTAAACAATGGAATTTTACTCAGGGTTATTAATGACAACGTCGAGAATTACCACATAGTATGTGTCAGCGGTCTATGATCCTCCGATCTGATAGTTATTTATACCTTATCAACACAATTTTAGGTACACAGGTGTTACATTAATTATTTTGGCCAAAGGAATACAATTACCCACCTCCTTCCTAATTTTAAATTATTCACTTCTGAGTATTCCAATGCTTTTGTCCACATTTGCTTGGATAACACTCATAAGAAAGTGTCAAGATTGTTGTCATTTGTTGTCACTAGCTGATTTAGGTAAAGCAGTTGGACGCTGTCAGATGTTAGATCCTTCAAAGCACTGTCACCACCAAACGTAGAAGCAACCACTTAAGGCAGGGGCTTGATATTCATATTGTTGTGTTGTTGAAAGGATTTTCAATACTGGTTATTGGTGTAGTTATAATTGGATAATGGGACTGACCAGAAACCCAACAAGGAAAGGGAGGGGATGGAATATATAAGGATCTTACACAGGTTCAAATCGCTCATAAAAGTATTTGGTTTCACTAGCTACAATGGTTATAGTTGCAAGACCATACATATTTTAGTCACCATTTGATTTCACGACTTTTGAATGATTTTGGGTATGCAAAAAGAACGACTGAAAGGAGGGAGGGGAAAGGTTTCATTATGAAGAAAGAGGTTTGGTAGTGGAGGTAGAGGGGAAAGGTTGCATTTTGAAGAAAGGGTTTTAGTAGTGGAGATAGAGGTTTGACAATTTACCAATATGGTGAACTCGCGTCTATAGTGGAGGTAGAGTCTAAACCGGTTGGTTAACCACCAAAGGTAGAGGCGTAGAAGGTAGATGCAACTACGTTAGTGGAGGCACCTGAGAAATAAAACCCAACAAAAGAAACATGGGTGGTATAAAAACCATGCAGATCCAACAAATCCAATAGCATATATTAGGGCAAGGGAAAACCCTGTAGAAACATAACCATAAGTGGGGTTTAAATAGATAATCCACAAAACAAACACATGGGAAAGGAGACCACAGTCTATCGTTGAATCAATTTGATAAAATCAAGAGATATCTCATCTCATTTTTTTCTTTTATTTCCTTGAGTGGTGTTGTGTAGCTTCACAACAAGTTTTTGAAAAGCTTCAACCATTATTTCTCAGCCTACTGATATACAATAAAATTTATATATTAGTAGTAGACTAGTAGCAACCCTAGATAAGTTTCTTTGTTGTTGATGTACTCGATTAGCCACTTTTTTATGATTATTCTTTGTGTCTTATTAAGAACATTAATGTAAGGGAGAATATAGCACCCTAATGTAATTTTGTATTTTATCAAGAATTCTAATGTTTATTCTTTATATGTTTTTTCCTTTGGTTGTATTAGAAATATTTTGTGCATGAATTTATATTTGGTTACTTGAAGGGTCATGGGTGAGTATGTTAGCAGCTTAGGAGGAATTGGTTCATCTCCTGGTATAAGCACATGTTCTTCATATGCTCCCAGGGAGTACAATAAAGAAGCGTTGCCAGAGAAGGTGAGAGCCCACATGAAGTTTCTTTTTTCCAATGAAAGTGAAAGATTATATGACTTCCTATATAGTATGTTTATTGAGCCATAAATAAATGATACTTTTAATGTCCATGTTTGTTAGTTTAGTCAAGGATTATGCATTTTTGGATTGCCTTGAATAAATTGGAAGACATACACTAAATATCACTCTTTTTTATTCCAATTCTTGTGTGTTATTTATCTGTTATAACAAGATTTGCCTCACCCCATGCAATCTTGCACATAAGGCCTTTTTCCATTTCTCTATGTAGACTTGTAATCAATTTTTTCAATTCCCAGAGCTAAAAATACAATTTTTTCCACATATACGCACCTTGCCTACTATACAACATGCATATATGCAGGTTGCACCACTACAACCCGCGTACATCGGGAAATGTGCCCAAAATTGAAAAATGGTGTCAGGTTTCCATATCACGATAGGAGATCAATGATCCTTGGCCTTCCATATACTGGAAATGTTCCGACTCGACCATTAAGTTCCACTTGAAGGCTATAAATGGGCCAATTCCAAGCTATGGAAAAGAGGAGAAAGAATTCAACTTTGAGAGCAAAATTACTATGGAGGAATTATTCACTTCACATTGAGTCTGCATCCCTTTGTCCTTTAAGTCATAACACGATGTTCATCCCCCAAGCTCTTCCCTTATTGATTGAGAACTTCATTTTCTCTCTTATATGAGCTTGTCTTTGGTGGAGGATTGAAGTGGTGGAGGCCCAGCTGGAAGGAACTTAGTTTCTCGGTTACGAACCGTGCCAACATGGAAGTCTGTAACTTATTCACTTCTGTTGATTATATATTAATACAAATACTCTTTTCTCGTCTAATCGATATCTTGCAAATATTTGAATTATTATTCCATGGGCGTATTTGTTATGAATTTTAATGGATTATGCTATTGAATGTGCTAACATCATATATTATCACCATATGCTTTCTTTGCTTGGTTGTTGAGGACTAGTTGCAGGTATATTGCTTTGGGTCAAGTGCTCAATGATGGAATTTACCGAACGTTTGGACGAGGTAGGCCTTTTAAGTTGTCTTACTAGCATATTTGTTTATATAGCATACTTGAGAATAGAGTTGATTTCTGTAGTCATTTATGTTTGTTGTGGTTTGCCTCTAGCCATAGATAGATTTTCCTCGTAACATTATCCTATCTACAAATTTCTGAAAGTTTTCCTGGAATAAATTGGAACACATACATGAAATATCACTCTTTTAATTTCAATTCTTGTGTGCTATTTATCCTGTGTCAAATTTAGGATTTTCCTTCTTATTTATGAAGCTAAGTATTGTTAGCAGAAAAAAAATGAAATCCATTTTTTTAAGAGTATGAAATATTTTTCATATTTTTTTATTTTTTACTATTTTTAAATTGTGTGAACATAACAAAGAGGCACGCCCAAGAGTTGGTAGATTGCTACAACTGTTTTTTTCTACGAAAAAAATCATAGATTTTGATACCTATAATTTTGAGCAGATAAGATAATTTTGAGCATATGCCTGTAATTTATGCAAGCACCACCGAGAGAGTGAGGTGATCCCTCTCAGAAGCATGAGGTGATGCCTCTCATAATCATAGGGTATGAGGTGAGTCCTCTCAGAATAAATTGTTGAACCCTTACCTGTAAGCACAAATTTAACTTGACTCATACAACTTTCTGTGTGCACAATTTTAACTTGACTCGTACAACTTTTTGTGTGCACAATTTTAACTTGACTCATACAAATTTCTGTGTGGATATATTTTGTACACGAATTAAATGAAATGAAAAAAAATAGATTTTGATACCTATGATTTTAAGAATCTAGGCTTAGGAATTCGTCTGACAATTCAGAGAATATTTACCAATATTTACCAAATCACTTCGAATATTTACCAAGTCACTTCATTTCAATTTCGCCAGATCCGCTTTGGGAGTTGTTTACTCTCACTAAAAAGTTGTTTCTCAAATTGATTTAGTTCAATTTGCTTGCTCCGGTGTTGGGCAATGTTTATTTGGTTCTCAATCTGCATCTTGATATGAAACTCGCATGGCATCTTGTAGGTCAATATGCTCTCTCTCGTGCTCGTCATTATTTATCTCATTTTCTAATTGCATTATATAATACGAAGTTTGAATTGCATCATATAATATAAATATATAGTTTGCATGGTTGTATGGAAACTTGCATGTCATTGCATGTGGCAACTGAAGAGCCTAATTGGGCTATGGGTTATGCATAGCAAAGGAGAAAAGAGCACAAACATTTAATGTTTACAAACTAATTCTAACCGAGAGAGATAACATTAGTTCATTAAAACTTTAGACTTTGTGAATCATGCGAACACACTCAACACTTATCCTAAGTCTTGCCTCATTATGATGCCAAATAAGACGTCAAACTCGAAAGTTAGGTTAAAGTGTATGAATTTTTAAATAAAATTGTATAAGCTTTTAAAAAATTTAGTTTTAAACAAGCAAATTGTCAGTGTTTCATGGAAACCTACACAGGAGATCTAGCTAAAGCATACACAAACAAAGATTATCAAGAAAAAGAAGAGAGATACACAATGAATAATGAGAATCAATGTATATTATGATCTGATCAATGAGTGAGTGATCTTCACTCATATAGGCAATGGCATCTTATAATTAGGAATTCATGAATAATAGTGATGGTCTAATATTATAAAGACTAAAATAGAACTAGTCAGTTAACTCCCACTAAACTAGTGTTACTCCCATTGAACCAGTGTGCCAAAAATAGAAATTTTGCCAACACCCCCCTGAACATCACTATGGAGTAAAAAATGACTCCCAACAACTAGGCCATATTAGGTACTCATGTACAATGCAACTAATGAACACTGAAAAAAATGAGGAAAGAGGGAAAACCACATGGGAACAACCCCCCCCCTCAAAAGATAATGTATCAAAATAAGAAAATGGCAGTTGCTAGGAAACTGTGTTCTTCACTACAAGACGATCCCACAAAGTCTAAAACTTCTTCTCAGTGAATTTCTTGGTGAATATGTCAACAGTCTATTCAAAGGAAGGACAAAACTGCAAATCAATAATCATGTCATGTACTAAATTTCTGATGAAATGCATGTGGACCTTAATGTGTTTGGTTCGTTGTCGTTGCACTGGATCTTTGCAAAATATTAGTGTACCCTGATTGTCACACCATATGATATCCGGATAGTGAAATTGGATACCAAGCTCGGTAAGGAAGTGTTGAAGCCAAAGTGTTTGAATGACACAATTGACTACTCATTTGTACTCGAGCTCTGTGGAAGATAAAGCAATGGTTGATTGCTTCTTACTTGACCAACAAATTGGTCCTGACCCCAAACTGAGAGTGTATCTGGACATGGACTTGTGATCTATGCTATCAGCAACCCAATCTGAATCTGTGACGCTTATGAGATCCAATGCACAACCAGTTGCATAGTGAATCTTATAACTCATGGTGCCCTGAACATATCTAAGGATGTGCTTGGATGCCTTCTAGTGCAGATCATGGGGTTCCTGCATGTATCTGGAAACTGCTCCTACCACATATGAGATATCTGGATGGGTGTGGGTGAGATACAAAAGACTCCCCACCAATTGTCGATACAAAGTGTTGTCCACTAATGGTGCATCCCCGCCATCCTCAAGTCTGATCCTAGATAAGAAGGGTGTAGGTGCAGACTTACAGTCCATCATGTGGAATCTATCCAAAATATCCCTGACATACTTATCCCGAGAAAGTTTGATGCTGAAAGCATCCTGACTGATCTCAAGACCAAGAAAGAAGTGTAGTGGACCCATGTTCGTGATAGAGAACCTGTCATGCAAAATATCTTTGACCAAAGGAATGGTTGAAGCAGAGCTACCCATGATCAAAATATCATCAACATAGAGTACTAATATCATCACAGAGTCAGTAGCCCTCAACATGTAAACATTGGAATCACATTTACATTTAACAAAATCATGTGAAAGCAAGTAAGAATCCATCTTTTCATACCATGCTCTAGGTGCATGCTTGAGGCCATAGAGAGACTTCTTCAGTCTGCATACTTGTTGGCCCTTGACCAAGTTTTGAGGATCCTTAGTCATGTTTGACCTAATTTTGGGACTTCAATAGGTTGTTGAAGGCAGAGCGCAAGACGAAACGGAGATCATGGGATCTCACCCCCTTTTAAGGCCCTTTTTGGGATTTTGGATTATGTAATGGGTATGGGATGTCGGCCCATGGGCTTACCCATGCTTAGGCCTATTTTGTATGTATAAATAAATGCTAAGGCGATGGGAATGACTAAGTGCTAGAGTTGGATCTGTGTGATCAAGAGTTGTAAATTCTTTGTGCATACTGTGTGAGGCTTGCAAGGCTAGTGCAAGTAACTGTAAGAGACTGTGTGAAGGCTTGGTGATATACCCTAGTGAGAAGAAGGAGGATCTGGCAGAGTGCGCGCAGATCTCCTGTCTTCTGCGGAGTAGAACTTGGATGTTATGTGCCTGTAATAAGATTAACCAAAGATAATAAAGAAGACAAAGAGTTGGTGGACGTAGCCCCAGGGTGGGGTTCACCACGTACATGTTGTGTTGCTCCACTTTGTGTGATGTGTTGATGTGTTTATATGTTAATGTGCTTAGTGCTTTGAATGGTAGATAGATATGTTAATGCTATGTGCGTAATAGTATGGATCTGACCTATGTGAATATGCTTAGTGCTTCAATACCTTAGATCTGAATGAATACTGTGATACTCTGTAACTAGGGTTTAACCGTGATGTAACTAAGACTGGATGTAGATGAATGTTGATAATTGAGTGCTCTGTCAAGTGTTAGAATCATAGATTTGTGTTCCAGCTAAGGTTACAGACATCTGAGTCCTGCAACCACCCCTACCTCTACCTCGCGTGAGACTTCATTTGCTTCATAGGTGTTTTCAAAAGGGCCAGTAGTTAGGGTTTTGTTGGTGCGTTGTTGTAGCGTTGAACCCTGGGTCTACCCTTGTGCCAACAAATGGTTCCGTTGCCGGGACCTAAAAATGTGATTGTTGGGAACTGAAGAAAAAGAAGCTTTGTGCGAAGATCTGACCTAAAATTGTGAAAGCTCTATGCATAGATCTATCGCTCTAGTGCATAGTATTCTACTTGATCTGTGAATATCTATGCCAAGAAGGGTCATATATGAAGAAAAGAGGTAAGATCTGGAAGCTCTGTGCTCTGATAAAGGTAAGAATAGTGAAAAGTTTTAGATCTGGAAGCTTTGTGCTCTGCTAAAGATAATATTAGTAGAAATTTTTGTTTCTAAAGTATGGATCTAGGTATGTTTGATAAGATTTGTCCTAGCTTGAAAACTAGGGCATTGATAGATGAAAGAAGATTTGATACGAGTAGATCTGATAAGAATAGTGAAAGATATGTTATACCTATGCATAGAGAGAATGTTTGGACTAACAATTGGATGCATGATCCTAGAAAGAAGTTTTTGCAAGTTAGCTACCATGATCCTAGTGTACAGTACATGAAAGGTTGGGGATCATTTAAGAGAAAGAGAGGATTAACCCTTTGTTACAGTTGCAGAAAACCAGGACATCTTGCTAAGGAATGCCCTGGAAGAAAACCTAGTTGCCTCTGTTGCAAAGATATGGACCATGAAGTTTTGGATTGCCCTAGAATGATTGCCAAGATTGAAAGGATGAATATGAGACAAGGAGACCATGAGAAAGGTCATGAAACATATATTATGACAGAACCCCAGAAAGAATCAGAAAAAGTATTGCTACAGATGAAAGAAACCCTGAATGACCACCGACATATCAACTTATCAGAGATCTTCAAAGAAAAAGAATGCATTGAAGTAAGAATATGAGACTTTGACATTGACTGTGTTTTGGATGAGGAAACACAGGTGAATATTATGACAGAAAGAACTTGGGAAATTCTAGGATAGCCTGCTATGATTCCTTCATTGGGAGGAATAGGATTATTCAGAGGAAAAATGATAACCCTGTGTGGAAGACTTACCCAGATATCTATGAGTGCTCATGGAACTTCGATGGAGGAAGAATTTGATGTTGTTAAAATTATTGAGAACAACGTTCCATTTGCTATGTTACTAGGAAAACCTTGGATTGAAGGAGATCAGGCTAGAAGGAAAGAATAAAAAATCTTAGATAAGAAGAAGTAAGAGTTAAAAGATTTCATGACTAGGAGGATCGCACACTTGATTGAAGAACAAAAAAACCAAGTGAAGCTATTTAAAACTAGAGACTTGGATGTCAAAGTGGGAAGAACACTAGAAAAACCATAGAAGATTGAAGTACCTATTTCAGATATAGATGAAGTATTACCCCTGATTTCTAGGAAAGAATCTCAACAGTGCGAAGTTACTCTGCTAAAGGAAGATAAGAATCAAAATGGAAAAAGGAATATCGAGATGAAGCACACTGGAAAGAAGGCCCGAAAACTAAGTAAGAAGAGAGTTATGACTGAAAAGTTACAGAAAGTTTCAGAGGGAACTTCGCAGAAGGAAAATTTGCAAAATTGGAAGTTTGATGGGATATCAGAACAATGTCACATGTCACTTCATCATAGCGATGCAATATATTCATTGGGAACAGTATAACTGTTAGACCGACGGCCTGAATGGTTAGAAAGACATTTATGATCAGAAAGTTCACCACCAGACCGTTGGGACCATGCCATAACGGACAGAAATAAGTTAATGAAGGCTTCTCACCCGTTGTAAGAGATCTATTGCCAAGTTATCTATTTATCCCATCGCGCCATGCAACGAGAACACTTTTGCTAACCATGAATCTAAATCCATGGACTAGTTGATTTCACACAGTGATCATCGCACTATTTCCATCCATCCCGTTGCATTGACTACGTACTCTTCGAACCCGAGATATTCAACCACAAGCGTGCATGTCAGATGAGCTTAGCGCTGCAGAGAAAATTGTCGAAGAATTTCTCATAGACCTAATGATTGAAAGAGTAATGTTTGAAAGAGCAATGTTTGTAATTATTCAAGCATCATCGACGAGAGGAGTGCAAGCCTCTACATCGACTACTCATGGAGCTGGATCATCTCGACCATCAATGGAAAAGAGAACCAAGCACAAAGATGACCTAGCAAATGCAAAGCTGATCCCGACCATATTTCCCGATTACATCCCACCTTTGGCCGATGTAGTGAGTTGAGATAGCGTGCCAAGAGATTTTGAGTACTCCATGGTTACTGCATACCTCCCGAAAGGGATACGCGCAGTTCGTGAGAAGCAGGACAAGATCACATCGTTGAAGTTCAGTGAATTCAACCTCAGAGATCGCAATAACTATAACATGCTCACCTCGTACAAATACTTGACCAAGACAAAGGGGAAGAACTCAAAGATAATCCCCCAACCATGGAAGATGAACCTCACGCAGTCCACCCTGCTAAATGTAATGAAAATCCCACACTTAGAAAGGCTCCAGGAAGTGAACGCATGTGTCAAGCTATTACTTTCATGTTACCATGGCGGTTACTTATGGCTAGACCGTCGTATTACATTCAATCCAACACTGATCCATAGGATCATCGGATTAAGTATGAAAGGACCCGACTCATAGGAGTTCTATCTAGGAGAAGCCATAGATCGTGCACAAGCACAGAAGATCAAAGATACATATGACGATGTTGAAAAGGGGATGCGAGGCTACAAGGTAGCCTCCATCTAGAAGGGCACAATGCGCCTAGTCTGCCATCTAATATCCATAAAGTTAGTAAGGAAGAACAGACCTACACAGGTCAGAGGCTTTTTCGTTGACCTCACAAGGAAGTGCGTGGAAGGCCTGCAGATGAACTGGGCGAAGTACCTGCATAGATCGACACGTCATCTACATAATAGCACGAGTCGATGAACATAAGGAGCAGCTTCAGTCGTACTACAAACTCACAGAAGAAGACCCGGAAGAGATCACTAAGGACTGGTCCGCAAACCTCCTTATTCCCACAGACCCTGCAGAGATGTATGACCTTGACAACCCAGAGACCACGCATAAAGAACATGATACACCCGGGCCTATCAGAACAAAGAAGACCGAAGAGGTCCAAGATTTAAGCAGCGCCTTAGAAAATACTGCTTCAATATCACTTGACCGAGGGGGTGATGATGAAGTAGAAGAGATAAATGAAAAAGGAGATGAACATAAGTAAGGCAAAGTAACACCGCCCAGAGATGAGGTGGTTCCCCTAAAGAAGAGGAAGGTTTCTCCCCCGAAACTTCTTCCCGGAAGAAATTGAAAGCCACCGTGACCAAGATGAAGACTATGCTTACTGCTGTTGATTTTGACTTCATCATCGCAACACTAAACAACGCTTCGATGGATTGCAAAGAAACAAGAAGCCAAGAAGGAGGAAATGTATGATAGAATTGAGGTCGAACTCCGAGGGGTACAACATGCCCTTCAGTCTAGTCACACAGTCTCCACTGCGCCCCTTCCATCAGGAGAACCAGAGTTGGTAGATGAGCCATCCCAACTCCACCAACTAGCTGATGCGGTCAAAGCTCACCTTCATTGCGCTCAAGAAGAAATAGAACAAGCCACCTAGGCCTTGAAGCAAGTGTAAGGCATAATCATAGAACAATGCAGAGTTGTAGAACAGGAGAAGGTTGCTCTCTAGGCAAAGTTTGAAGAAGAGAAAGTACAGATGCAACAAGAAAAAGAACAGTTGCTCGCAGAGCAACTCAAAGTGAAGGAAGCAGTCAACAAAGCACTCTGCTATGTGACAAGCTTAGAGCCACAAGCAGAAGATAGAGTCATGCATCAAGTAGAGAAACTTGCAGAAGGTATCCAACAACTACATCAACGAATAGTAGACTTAGAGCTCCGCACAGTGCCCAACACCCCACAAGATGTGAGGGATCAAAGAGAAGTAATTGCTTGAAGCATACTTGAGCGAATCAATTCCCTCGCCATGGAATGTAAGCAACTCATTGATCGTAGTGCCCAGACCTATGAGAAACTCACTGAGAATCCAGAACTGAAGGCACTAGATTTGTAGCTCCAAGTGGCGAAGTATCAAGTAGAGACAATACAGGTGAAGTTGAAGCCCCTGCTAGTTGTGGAAAGAATGAAGCGATCCCAGGAGCAGCGCACTTCCCAGCAGCAGGTCTACACTATCTAGAGAAAAGTCATGGAAATGAATTAGAGGCTCCACCCCATACAGGATAAGGCTTACCAACTGTTCACAGAGGTCGAAGGATGAGGAGCAGAACTAGAGCAAGTTATCACTGCAGCTGAACAATGCCTAGAAGGACTTGTCAACGAAGAAAACATACAAGAGTTCATTGAACATGAGGTCATGGCACAAAAAAAAATCGAAGCAGCTCGAGCCAAGCTCGAGGCTTTTGAAGCAGAACTAGTCAGATTAGAGTGACTCGGGACGAGTCATAGGTGAGTGTTGGGGTCTTGTTGGACCTTGACCAAGTTTTGAGGATCCTTGGTCATGTTTGACCTAATTTTGGGACTTCGACAGGTTTTCAAAGGGGGAGCGCAAGACAAAGCGGAGATCGCGGGATCTCGACCCCTTTTAGGGCCCTTTTTGGGATTTGGGATTATGTAATGGGTATGGGATGTCGGCCCATGGGTTTACCCATGCTTAGGCCTATTTTTTATGTATAAACAGATGCTAAGACGATGTAGTGAGATGGGAATTGCTAAGTGCTAGAGTTGGATCTATGTGATCAAGATTTGTAAATGCTTTGTGCGTACTGTGTGAGGCTTGCAAGGCTAGTGCAAGTAACTGTA
>ML800310.1:148876-160238 GCA_009831015.1 Picea engelmannii
TGCAACAAGAAAAAGAACAGTTGCTCGCAGAGCAACTCGAAGTGAAGGAAGCAGTCAACAGAGCACTCTGCTATGTGACAATCTTAGAGCCACAAGCAGAAGATCGAGTCATGCATCAAGTAGAGAAACTTGCAGAAGGTATCCAACAACTACATCAACGAATAGTAGACTTAGAGCTCCGCACAGTGCCCAACACCCCACAAGATGTGAGGGATCAAAGAGAAGTAATTGCTTGAAGCATAGTTGAGAGAATCAATTCCCTCGCCATGGAATGTAAGCAACTCATTGATCGTAGTGCCCAGACCTATGAGAAACTCACTGAGAATCCAGAATTGAAGGCACTAGATTTGTAGCTCCAAGTGGCGAAGTATCAAGTAGAGACAATACAGGTGAAGTTGAAGCCCCTGCTAGTTGTGGAAAGAATGAAGCGATCCCAGGAGCAGCGCACTTCCCAGCAGCAGGTCTACACTATCCAGAGAAAAGTCATGGAAATGAATTAGAGGCTCCACCCCATACAGGATAAGGCTTACCAACTGTTCACAGAGGTCGAAGGCTGAGGAGCAGAACTAGAGCAAGTTATCATTGCAGCTGAACAATGCCTAGAAGGACTTGTCAACGAAGCACACATACAAGAGTTCATTGAACATGAGGTCATGGCACAAAAAAAAATCGAAGCAGCTCGAGCCAAGCTCGAGGCTTTTGAAGCAGAACTAGTCAGATTAGAGTGACTCAGGACGAGTCATAGGTGAGTGTTGGGGTCTTGTTGGACCTTGACCAAGTTTTGAGGATCCTTGGTCATGTTTGACCTAATTTTGGGACTTCGACAGGTTTTCAAAGGGGGAAAAGCGGAGATCGCGGGATCTCGACCCCTTTTAGGGCCCTTTTTGGGATTTGGGATTATGTAATGGGTATGGGATGTCGGCCCATGGGTTTACCCATGCTTAGGACTATTTTTTATGTATAAACAGATGCTAAGACGATGTAGTGAGATGGGAATTGCTAAGTGCTAGAGTTGGATCTATGTGATCAAGATTTGTAAATGCTTTGTGCGTACTGTGTGAGGCTTGCAAGGCTAGTGCAAGTAACTGTAAGAGACTGTGTGAAGGCTTGGTGCTATACCCTAGCAAGAAGAAGAAGGATCTGGCGGAGTGCGCGCATATCTCCTGTCTTCTGCGGAGTAGAACTTGGATGGTATGTGCCTGTAAGAAGCTTGATCAAAGATAATAAAGAAGACAAAGAGTTGGTGGACGTAGCCCCAAGGTGGGGGTGAACCACGTACATGCTGTGTTGCTCCGCTTTGTGTGATGTGTTGATGTGTTTATATGTTAATGTGCTTAGTGCTTTGAATGGTAGATCAATATGTTAATTCTATGTGCTTAATAGTATGGATCTGACCTATGTGAATATGCTTAGGTCTTCAATACCTTAGATCTGAATGAATACTATGATACTCTATAACTAGGGTTTAACCACGCTGTAACTAAGACTGGATATAGATGAATGTTAATTGTTGAGTGCTCTGTCAAGTGTTAGAATCAAAGATCTATGTCCCATCTAAATTTCCAGACATCTAAGTCCTGCAACCACCCCTGCCTCTACCTCAGGTGAGACTTCATCTGCTTCGCAGGTGTTGCCGAAAGGGCCAGTAGTTAGGGTTTTGTTGGTGCGTTGTTGTAGCATTGAACCCTGGGTCTACCCCTATGCCAAAAACACTAAAGATGAGTTCTAAATGAACCCATGTGGCTGTTCCATGTAGATCTCCTCTAAAAGGTCACAATGAAGAAAATAATTCTTCACATCCATTTGGTGAACTTCCCATCCTTTGGTTGTTGCAATGGCTAGATCCAAGCGAATGGAGTCCATATTTTCTATAGGAGCAAAGGTCTCATCATAATCTATCCCATGAGTTTTTTGAAATCCTTTTGCAACTAATTTGGCTTTGTACATGCTCACCTGACCATCTGCTGCTCCTTGGTCTTGTAGACCCATTTGCATCTGACAAGTTTCCTCCCTTGTGGAAGTGGAACCAGATCCAAAGTTTGATTCTCTAGGAGAGAGTCATGCTCCTCCTGCATGGTTTCTTCCCATAGTGGATTTCCAATAGCCTCATTTATGTATGTGGATCAGAATATTGAACCATATAGAAATGCATGGGCATCGTTGGTTTAGAAGTTGAAAGTACATGAGAAGGATCCACATGCTGAGATCGAGTCCTCCTCAAATCCAATGGATCCCCTCCAAGGTTTCCTGCTGCCTGAAGTGTGGATTGTGCCCACATGGGCATTTTCTGAAGCTCCAACGTTGTCTCCTCATTTGGTTGTATTACCTGCTCATTTGCATGTACAACTTTTTTTGAATCTGTGTCTGAATATGTAGCATTTGAGTGTGTGGAATCATCATCTCTGATGTCTAGAACTGATGGAGGCACAAGAGTCTCTACATGTTGCACTGGAGGTGCATGCAAAGGACTCTCCTCAAACTAAACAATGTGCTCAATCATGGACGGGTCTGTAGAGGGATCAATCAATATTTACCCCTTCACATCATCTGGCTATCCCACAAAGATGTAAGGTGTGCTATGTGGATCTAAGGATTTCCTCTTTTTAGAAGGAATATGGGCCCATTCTCTAGATCTAAAGATGTAGAAGTGTGTGTCATCTAGTTTTTCACTTGTCCAAGCCTCAAAAGGTGTCCTATCCTCAAAGTATCTGTGAGGTGATATGTTCTGTATGTAAGTAGCACAATTAAGTGCCTCAGCCCAAAGCTTGGAAGGAAGTGATCTTGCATGCAACATGCAACTAGTCATCTCCTTGAGAGACATGTTCTTCCTTTCAACAACTCCATTATGTTGTGGACTATATAGAACTGTGTGCTACAAATAGATACCAGCTTCACGACAAATATTTTGAACATCTTTGTTGATATACTCCCCCCCATTGTCTGTATGGAGGATCTCTATTTTCTTCCCAGTTTGTGTCTCTACTAGAGATTTGAAGTATTTGAGATGCTCAAAAACTTCAGACTTTTTTTTGAGAAAATAAACCCAAGTATAGCATGAGTAATCATCAATAAATGTAACAACATACCTTGCTTTGTTGATGGAAGGATGTGGAAATGGACCCATGAGATCACTGTGAACAAGATCCAAGGAACATGAGGCTCTCCTTGCCTTCCCCTTTTCAAATTTTTCTTCAGGATGCTTGCCAATAATGCATCCTTAACAAACCCCTTTAGAAAATTGAATGTATGGCAAGCCTTTGACCATTCCTTGTTTGAAAAGTCATTGCATGTACCTAAAGTTTAAATGACCAAATCTCTCATGCCATACTCTACTACTATCTTTAGCATGTGTAAGTAGCAAATAGGACTCATAGTCAATAAACTTAGTGAACTTATACAACCATGATTTGTGATCTACCTCACCAACTGCAATAATGGAATTGTCATGCATGTCAAGTACAATAACGGAATCTGATGTAAATTCAACCCTTTTACCCATTTGAGTGATCTGATAAACTGAGAGAAGATTTATAGAAAGATTTGGAACATGTAAGACATTCTCAAAACTTCCATTAGGGAGTTCCACTCTTCCCTCTCCTTCAACTGCTATTGGAGTATCATTCCCCATGAGATTAGGAGGTCCAGAGCATGAAATCAAAGAAGTAAAAACTTCCTCTTTAGCTGCCATATGGTGTGATGCACCATAATCTATAATCCATGAATCAGATGAGGAAATAATTGCAACCAGAGCATGATGATTACCTTTCTTAAGCGCATGGTCATCTTGCTTCTTCTTCTTGGCTCCTTCAGTAATGAAGTCTCCAAGGTTATTCTTTTGAAGTACATGTTTCATAAGATTGATCTACTTCTTCATGCATGTGGATTCTTCGTAATTCGGTTTATTGAAATATGTGCACTGCTTTCCTTTCTTCTTTTTCCCTTTGGAATTTGAAGAATCTTTGGAACTTGAATAATCCTTGAAGGGTTTGTAATATCCCTCCTTCTTTCACTCTGGATGTAATATCTCCTTTCGTTTCTTCGTTTATTTCTAATTGGATGACCCTTTTCCATCATACATGGTGAGTTCATGTGCTTTGGGATCTTTCATTAGGCCCATCTATATGAGTTTTGTCCACTCTTTTGTGAGATACTCAATGAACTAAGCCATCGTAGGTATTTTCCAATTTGCACCCAAAAGACATCTGCCAGAATGGAAATTGGAGACATATACAACATATTTTGGTCCTAGCTTGGCCAAGATTGTTAGAATAAGTTGTTTCTATTGTGTAGACTTGTCAATACCACATTCACCCAAGCTCAAAATCAAAGATTTAAATTTAGTAAATAAATCCTATATATTATCAAAACTTTTAGGGTTAAAGTTATTCAGCTCTACCTCAAGCATATGACCTCGCATCTCATCCTACTTTCCAAAGAGTCCTTCCAAGGTGGTCCAGATCTCGTTTGGAGTCTTGCATGTGGCAACATGAAACCATTAATCAATGGAGATTAACTCAAGAAGTAGTCATGTGGCATCATCCTTACGGTTTGCCCATCTGGTCTTCTCAAGCGTTGATGTAGGTTTTGTTTCTGTCGCCATCGTCAAATTATACAGTCCTTTTATTTTGAGTTGGAATGCGACCTTCGGCTTCCATTCAAAATATGTGTACGGTGTGAGTATTATCACCGGACTTGATTGAAGAAGTTGCATCGCCTCCATCCCTATTATTGATTATGAAAAGATCCTGAAAACCCAGATCGTGGATTATGAGATATGACTGACGGTGCTATGGCAGCGATGATTGTGAAAAATTGAATCTTCGCACCCTGAATGAAGAACACAATGTGAAAACGTCACACCTTGGTTGTGTATAGGCTGCGAAAATGTTGCACCCTTCGACAGGGATAGGCCACGACGATTCCAATCGTCGCACCTTTCGACAGGGATAGGCCGCGACGATTCTAGAAACTAGGTTTACTCAAGGACTCTTTCGCTCTTCTCTAGCTTGTCTGGGTTGCTTCAAGCAACTCGACTCTGATACCATGTCAGTGTTTCATGGAAACCTGCACAGGAGATCTAGCTAAAGCATACACAAACAAAGCTTATCAAGAAAAGGAAGAGATATAAACAATGAAGAATGAGAATCGATGCATATTATGATCTGATCAATGAGTGAGTGATATTCACTCATATAGGCAATGACATCCTATAATTATGAATGCATGCATAATAATGATTTTCTAAGATTATAAAGTTTAAAATAGAACTAGTCAGTTAACTCCCACTAAACTAATGTTACTCCCACTGAATTAGTGTGTCGAAAATAGAAATTTCTCCAACACAAATGTCATTAGTTTTATTGTCCAACTAATATGAAAAAACAAAATTGATTACTATAGTCCCTCTGAGCCCAAAGGGCAGGGACTAATAAGATTTTAATTCAAATGTTATGACTTTCCTTTATGTAATAAACGGAAATATTATTTAAATAGTTTTGTTTAGTTTAATGCAATATATTAAGATTTCAATATCTTATTTGTTATTTGTAGGAATTGGGGGGTGGTTGTAGGATTTGGGGTGGGGAGGATAATACTCTTTCTCTTAACCACAATCATCCACAATCATTTCTATGAACATCTTAATATTTAAATTGAAAATCTTGGTACACAATCAACATTTCAATATTTAAATTGAAAATCTTGATATATGTAAGTAGGAAAAATAAATTAAAATATTTAAATTGGAAATTTTGTATACATAAGTAGGAAAAATAGATTACAAAGTTAGGTTGGAATTTGACATGTAAGTAAAAACAGATTACAAAGCTAGGTTGGAATTTGACATCTAAATAATTAAGTATTTTTTAAAAATTGACATCATAAATTTGGTACATCTTTAAATTTTCTAACTTAATATATAATAAATATTAGATTAAAAAATGGTGTATATACACTCCACTTTAATTAAGTATTTTTTAAAAGTTGACATCATAAATTTGGTAGATCTTTAAATTTCCTAACTTAATATATAATATATATTAGATTAAAAAATGGTGTATATACACTCCACTTTTCATTGCCCAATCAATTTCTCCACTATGCATTTAATTACTACTCAATAGATTTTGACCTATGTTAAGATAATATAATAATTGTCATCTTAACTAGATATTATAGTGAAATTTTAGGTATTTCTATGAGAATCTACATTGATAACATCAATCGTTACAAGAATCTCGTTGAGGCCTATACTTCAAAGTTTTCAAAGATGAAGCCAGAATTTTGGGTTTTTTCCAAGTTAGATCAAGTTCGAATCCATCTTCCTAAGATACCAAATCCAAATGTTCCATATTCACCATTGAGAAGGAGTGAGGAAATATTGTAATTAAAAATTTACAACAATATAGTGCCAAAAACCGCTAAGAATTTTAGGGTTATATTCACTAGGAAAAAGAGCGTTGGTCTTCATTTTGACATTCCCTCGCCAAGACAATTATTACAAATATTGATTTTTCTAGTTAATAAGTTTG
Source organism: Picea engelmannii (assembly GCA_009831015.1). NCBI lineage: Eukaryota > Viridiplantae > Streptophyta > Pinopsida > Pinales > Pinaceae > Picea > Picea engelmannii. The sequence goes on from ML800310.1 coordinate 155,407, forward strand.
TCTTATATCTAACCATTTTTCATGATTCCTAAGAAAATTTGAAGTACAAGACATCTATATACATCTTTATATGCTTCAAAATTCACTCAACCTGTAAAATCTTATTTTGGTGTGCATTTCTCCAAAATTGCCAAAAGTGTCGTAAACTTAAAATTGTCATTTTCGAAATTGATGTCATATATTCATGAATATTTTGTACTAAATTATTATAATGACCCGAGTGATCATGGGAAAAGGTATGGATCTGCTGGAAAGTTAGTTAGGATTTCCACGCTTCATGAAGATTTGGGGGCTGCATGTGGACACGTAAAGCGTGAGGATATTTGTTCACTCAAGAGAGTGGAGTAGAAAATTCGAGTAAGAGAGAGAAGATTGTTGTAATGGAGGGTTCACGACTGTAACAAAGAGTCAACTGGAATAGAAAGAAAGAGTTCCATTTCTATTTTTGTCTAAGTCTTGCATGAGTCTGTAATAGAGTTAGAAGTGTGTAAGAATGAAGGGATGTGAAAAGAGCACATAATGCAGATTTGTGTAATGATTGTTGTATGATTTTATAGAAGATAATGAATGAAATAAAAAGTCCTTTCTCTCTGCAATATGATATGAGTGTTATGATTTCAATGTGTATCTTCACTACTTTCTAAATTTTGATCCATAGTGCTCTGTTATTTATCCATGGATGAATGAATGTATTTATTCCCAAGAGGTTTCCCATTATGCATTGTCCCTTCACATCTGACAAAGACTATCGGTCTTTGTGATTCTCATGGTGTCTCGAGTGAGAAAAGATTTTGATTTTAGGTGTGTGGAAAATAGAATTGTAACAGTAGGTTTTAGAGAAGGGGCAATACAAAGTAATGATGACATTAGGGATACATGTGAATGCATTACTTCTATATATTTTATTTTTCTTCCTACATATATTTTTTAACCAAAAACCTTAAATGTTGCTTTAGCGACACCTAAACAATATTTATGAATGACAAAGTTAAGTAGAGGTTATCTTTGTTAAACTTCTTTCAACACACATTTAAACCATGAATATAACATCTCTAGAGTGTCACTTTGTCCATATAGCCACCATATTCGAAGGGCTCGTCACACGACATTATAAACGTCACTAAAGCTACGTCTAAGAAATTAATCTATTCAAAGATCATTTTTTTTTAAATAATTGAATCATTCCTTACACGGTTGTGCTTATTATTGGCATATCTAAGGTAGCCAAGAAAGGTAATTGTCAATTTGATTGCGAATACTGGTAATACGGATGCAACATCGGAGTACCAGTAGGACCACACGTAGGTTGGGATGGCATGTTGAAGATTGATGGTCCACCCATATATGGTTGAGTGGCTTGGGGAGTGGGGAACATGGGGTTCATTGGTTGAGTGGGAAAATCTCCTTGCGGAGAGATTCCTACCGAATTGGGTTGACCCCATGGAGTATTTGACACTCTCAGATACAATAAACCAGTGTAAAGAACTGTAGGGTTTGCTGGAACATTCTTCCCCTAGGGTTGAGGTTGATTTCCAGTATGGGATTTTCCCCAAACTAGATACTGACCTCCAACTGGTTGTTGGCCCCAAACAGGTTGTTTCCCCCAACTAGTTGTTGGCTCCAAATAGATTGTCTTGCCCCATCTGGTTGTTGCCCCCATGGGGAGGGTTTACCTCCATTTGGAAGTTGGCCCACAACAAAGGGTTGGCCTCCAATTAAATATTGACCTCCAATGAATGGTATAGAAGAACTCCCCATTTGTACAGTTGGAGATGTAGGATGACTGGCTTGTGTAATTGGGGTTGTGTGAATGACTTGACTGCTAGCCATCTGATCGATGGAACGACCAAGTAAAGCACTTGTTGTATGCATATGAGGGACTAGTGAAGCAAGGATATTACGCAACCAATGTGCAAAGAGAGATGTATTTTCCAGTGGTTGTGTTAGAGTAACCTGGGTCACGGATGTTCCTAATAAAGAAGAAGCACCAACAATAGTAAATTGTTCTCTTACAGGATCAACTACAAGAGTTGTGGATAGAGGGGGTGAAATTTCCAATCCCTCTGGTAAATGGTAAGAAGAAAAAGCATCAAAATATGTTGTGGACGGTTGTTCAATGAGTAGTGGGCCAACTGGATTAGTTAAGGGGGGATTTATGTGAGGTACCACACCTTCCACGAAGGTTATGACCGGTTCTTTTGTGTGTTGGTCACTCCCATGAGCCACACTCCCAGTTTCAAAAGTCGTTCCTTCGACCATTCCTTCAATAGAAGGGTTTTGTGGATGCTCTTTCCCCTTAGGAGGTAATCCTTACATTCTATGGGATCTATGAATACCTCGGTCAGCCACAACAAAAGGAAAATAAAAATCCTTAAGGCCAACTACAAATGTTGACTGAACACACCCCTAAGAAATCTATAGGTAATCAACCAAGCAACAATAGATAGAAGGATCTTTCAAAGACGAGATATCAATCCATCAACAAAGAATATGAGAAGTAGTTACCCCAACCTCCATGTAACAACACTTCTCAGTGCAAGCACCCCTCACTTCGTGGGGTCACACTCCAAGGGTACTGAAAGTGTGATACATCGTCTGCCCTAGGTACCGTGGGAATACCCCCACAGTCACCTCTCTATATACCTAGAGAAGGCCACTAAGGTTACCAAATCACAGTTGGCCTCCGAGGGGTTACAGTCAACAGTCGGGGCCGAATGTATGGGCAAGATAACAAAGTACGAAGTTCTTCAAGAGAGTTGAATACAAGTGGACCGGTAAGATTCTTGAGCACCCCGAACAGATTCAGGATTCACAAAGAACCGAGACCAAATGAAACCAATAGTTTCTCAAGAAAACCCCCCAATATATGTTCTTTCCACTACAATTCATCAAGATTTGGAGGGGTAATATTTGTTTCTCTTCCGCACATGAACTCATGATTAGCCCCTGTGTTATAGGGGGTTCTCGGCTATGCCTATACGACAGTTGGATTTTATCATTCTTTAGTGTTCTACAATCTTGTTTAGTAGTCTTGGAAAATTTACTCATTTTTCCTAGTCCAAAGACCCTAGCTTTAAACTATTATTGGTGTACTATAAACAAAAATGTCTAGTTAATTTTATTAAAGCGTTGGTTGACTTTAGTGTATGTTTTTACTCAGAAAGGTCTACATGTATGAAACTAATGATGTGTGAGACTCGACTCCAATAGAATGCAAAAAGAATGAAATGCAATCATTTCTTTTCAACGAATTCTATCTATGAGAAGGAGTTTCTTCTTAGTATGAACATGCACTCAATATCATGCAACTTTTCAATTTGACTCTTTAAATGGAAAGAAGAATGATGCTAAACTAGCGAATAAATGTTTCTGAAAAAACAAATACGGGCCCTTTTCAACTATATACCAAAACACTCTAACTATGAAACATCACCCAAGGAAAAATTCAAGCACAAGAATGTCTTCAACACAAATCTAAGCTTTCAAAGGTGAAAAAAAAAGTTTTTTCAAATAACTTGAAAAATGATTGCACTTCTAAGATGAGATGCAAGTCAAGAGAATTGGTTTTGTTTAAACAATGAAAGAAAATCTAAAGGAACACCAAAAATATTTAAAAAAAAAGACTCTCTTCGCAAAGTTACCATCAACACTTTAAGCCCGAGGGAATGAGATTAGATGACCTAAACCGTACCCACAAAACAAAAGTACTTTTAATCAACTAAATAAAATGGCACAGAAAACAAAATTTCAAAATAACTTTGAAAAAATGTTGTAGCAATAACTATTGGGATAGATCTGAGAGAGATCTAGAGGGGTGGAATAAAGGACAGACACAGATCTAGGCCTTGTTTGAAGGACATCCCTTCAAAAATTGGTTTTCAGAGCTTGGTCGCTCCCTGTTAATGACGACAGGGTGACCACAAAGCTCTGGTCTCTCCTTGAAGAGGGCGAGAGGACGACCACAGTGTTATGGTTTCTCCCTATAGTGAAAATATCAGGTTGGTCGCTCCCCTACAATGGAGAAACTAGCGACCAAAAGGGGTTGGTCACTCCATACAATGCAGCAGCAAGGGACCACAAAGTTTTGGTCACTCTATGGGCACGTATCGCCCGTGACCGCGACTGTACAATTGCAAAAACAATAGATCTGAAGCAGAACTATCGGATCTAAGGCTACGAATTTGCAAATGGTCTCAGAAAAGACTTATTGATAGATCAAGAGAAAAAATTGGGGCTTACAACAAGCAAGGATATTGGAAAGACAAATTAAAGAAACCGAGGAAGAAAAACTAACTAAACAATAGTGGGATCTCTAGTATGGTCGTGAGTCTGTTGTAGGATATTTTCACCCTGCAAGAGTTACCTCCCTTAGGCTCTTCCTAGACCTAAGATAGAATAGAGATGTAATCTACAAACTTTCCTATATCTTAGTTATACATGAAAAGGATCTACTGAAATGGAGGGATGACTTGATAATTCGATGGTTGTCCCTGCACACTGCTCAGTTGCTAGTTTCCATGAAGATGTCCTTCACCCTTTGATCCAAAATATATTTGCATAGAGAAATGAATACATATTATTATCAAAAGATGCTTAACATAGAATAAAAGATATACAATAAAACTAGTTTCTATTCAATAAGAAAATAAGCTCAAACTGTAAAATGCAGCGGAAACAAGCTTGCTAGAATGGTGGTGGCTTATCTTTGAGAATAGATGTGACAGATGAGCTCATTTTCAAGAAGAACATTACAATGAGGGTCCGAATGCCTTTTTACAATAAACAAGAATTTCAAAAACCATATACATCCAAAAAACCTAACCCTAGGAGAT